>PYHW01009435.1:1192911-1223489 GCA_013186435.1 Turdus rufiventris
ACGAAGAAATCTGTGGTAAACCACCTTTCACTAATTGTTTGTTCTAAGTTTTTTTGAGACAATTATTACTAGATAAAATAATATTTTATAAAAATTGTTGCTATTTGTTATTAATACCTTATTAAACAGAAGAAGGAAGCTGTTAGTATCAAGTGCCAAATACAGTTACAAAATAAACATGAATATGAAGATGACAAATATAACCATTGCAGAAGTGCCACTGACAAAAACAGCTGGTTTATGACCAAAGTCTGAAGAGTAGAAGCTTTTCTCCATTTTTTACTGGAGCATTAAATAAGTATTTTAACTTATTAGTGTGATCCTAGGCAACAACTTGTGTTATGGTTTGTTAAACAGCAAAGTAATTTGTATTTGGATGCATTTGGAACCGTAAAATTTACAGAAAGAAATTACTTTGAGTTTGAAAACTTCTTAACTTTGAGATAAAAATTATGCCAAACCAAATTCAATGTAAGATTACACAACAGAAGAAGGACAAAAAAAATTGGCAGTGGGAAAACCAACCTGGATCCACAGATGAGAAAAAAGTATTCCTTATCAGAAGATTTTGATACCTTTTCTTTACCATGAAAAAAGTCAGGTCAGACACTGAAACAGTGAATTAAGTTTTAGTATTTTGAACTCTCTGTATTATTGACCTAAAACTGCGTTCTCTGAAAAATAGGAAAAAGAGAATTAAGACTGTATTCTGTTAATGAATGTGAAAAGTAATATCTAAGTCAACTTTGTTAGTATCCTTGTCATCCCTAGTGGTAGGATTAAGATGAAAAGAAGTCTTATGCCCAGCCATTAGAACACAAGCTTCTGTCTCTTTCTTAAGATCAGCCTGGCTGGAGATAAAACAAAAGTACTGAATGTCATTCCTAAAATAAGTTCATTACACAAACAGAGCAATTTTCCCTTCTGAACTTAAACATTCTTGTTCAATGAATGAAAATTAAAAATCTTCACATCTTAATATGCTGTAAAATGCTATTATTTTTCTTTCACAGATCTTTCATTAATCTTCATCTTTTTGTCAAAAGAAAGACTACTGTCTGCAGATAAACTACCTAAATTATCTAATACATAATCATTCATCTGAATTTGAATAGCTCTTCAATTACATTTTAACACGTAATGAAAGAATTCAGTCTGCTTAACTAAGAATGAATGCAATAGGTTTGTGCAAATCCTGGTCATCAAACAAACAAAAAAAACCCCAAAAAACCAAAAAACCAAAACCAAAACCAAAAAACCCCCCCCCCAAAAAAAAACCAAAAAAACCAACCAAAAAACACCCCAAAATAACAACAAAGAGTGGTTTGAAAGTTTTTTTTTCTGAAATAAAAATTTATCCCAGGACAAGGAATATATTGAAAAAAAACCCCAAAAAACAACAAAGGAGAAGATGGGTTACAGAAAACAGCAAAACCAAGTGGTATCATCTCCCTTTAGCTTAATTAGACCAATTACCTAGATGTCATAATTTTGAATACCTTTTGCCTATAGACACCTGAATGCATATTGCTTATTTCCCGGAAGAATGTACTTTGGGACAAATGTTATCTGAGGTAGGACCTCCTTAACTTCTTCTTCATCTAAAAACAGTTTAGTTGTGCAGAGAGTATTTAAATATTATCAGTGCTAGAGAACATTTCTCATGTGACAATTAGGAGTTCATTTTGGGAAAGAAGAACAAGAACGCCCTTCTAGTCCACATATGAAGTGGAACACTGGCAAAAGGTTTTTGTGCATGCCTTTGTGGAACATTCATCATCACTCTGCTCTGTACATACAAAATGTGGACACAGAGCATCTTCAGAAATTTCTGTTATGCCACAAGTAGCATGGAAGTTTTTCATGTTTCATGAAAGTTTTCATGAAAAATTCAAATTGCAGGCAAGAATAGTTATTGGGTGATTTTAGTTTTTTTTCCTTTTAAATGTGCTGTGTCATTTGGTTCTAGTGATATTTCAGCATTATTTTCTTTAACTTCTAGATTCTAAAATTAGGAATTTCTAAACCTAGGATTTCTTTTTAAACCTTATTTTCATTATGGTCTTAAAACAGATCTTATTAAAGTCAAAGGAGAAATTCAAGTTTTTGTAATTCTGCTAAGATAAATTAGTGATTATGTTTGAAACCATCAGCCAAACTAGGTATTTCTTTTTAATGAGATTGATACCTTCATTCACAGCTTGGGAACAGAAACAGAGGTATAGGGGCTTTTCATAAACAACACTTTCCTAGTTACTTCTCCTTAGCTTGTCTTAAGTCAATACCACGTCCTGGAAATCCTCTCTGGGATTGGATACTCTTTCACTTAATTGCCAAGAATTGCAGGATTTCCTACTGATCTCCTCTTACAGGTCCATCAGGGTGAGTCTTAGAATGAAGTTCTGACTCCAAAGCTAATAAAATGTGCCAAGAATGTCTGTACTGTGTTATCCAGAGAAATGTTGAAAAGCAAGAGTAGAGCCATGCCCTGAACCGCAAGTTTTACACAGCTCTATACAGTGTATGAGCATTCAATGTTAATCTAAAGAGTTTGATTGGTCTTTTTCAATAACAAAACCTAAAACATCTTAATGACTTCAGTTTAATGAGTAACTCACTTGATAATTGAAAAGCAAAAGTTATCTCCATTCCAAGTTAATAATTGAAACCAATAAGCAGATATATAAAAAAAGCTAAAGCTTGCAAAACTGGATTAGTGCAAAGGTGCATTACTAGAACTTCATACAAAAAACCTCTTTGTGTCCTTCAGACCACCATTCAGGGATGACAGCTGAAATAATTTCTGCATAGTATCTAACCTAGCCCATGGAAGGGGCACTGGCTGGCTGATTTCTGAGGACAAGGCAGGTTGGTATCTGCAGTTACACAGCTTTATAGATCACTCATTAATAAAAAATTACAGACTCATTTATAATACCCTGATTCAGCAATATCTACAGAGAAAGGCATTAATAATATATAGAACTGCTAGCTTAATCTTAGAAATCTAGTACTTGCTAAGAATTTTAGGGAAATGTTAGCAGGTGAGAGGTAAAATTCAGATGAAAAGATTTTAGTTAGATTAGAAAAATGGCACAAGTTTTCTCATTACATTCTACACATAAAGAATCACAAAATCAACTTCACGCAGAAGAAATGCAAATTAATTTGTCCCCAAAGGGCTTTCTTACAATACTGTTGTCATTTTTACTTATGGAGTGGTATTGCAGCATTAAGGCTACTGAAATCCGTCTGCATGTCTCTCTCATGTATTGCATGAAAGTCAAATTTGTATGCAATGGTCAAAGAAAAGACTTTATAGTCATTGTGTGTATCTATAATGATGGATTAGGAAAACACTTTATGTTCCTATTTCTCTAATGTTTTACAAAAAAATCCAATATATACACACTTTGAATTATAAGCAAAACATTTTCAGAGTCTTTCTCTTCTCTAAGTTGTATTTTGCCTTCTCAAGTGAGCATCTTATAAAAAGTGTACTTTGATTTTTTTTTCTGCTAATAGTTGAATGAATTATATTCTCTGGTGGCCCAATTATAACTGTTGCCTGTAGCCATAACAAAATTAAAGATTTCTGGAAACGTTTTGTGTGAAATGCACTTGATCAGCTACGGCAGACATATTCCACTGAGCTTCAGTGGCTGCCCTTATGCCCAGGGGCAGAACCCTTGTTTAGGACTTTAACAAAATAAGAGCACTACCAATATTAGCACAATATCCTGTAGTCCAAATGAAGTCCCTTATGACTTGAGAAAACAACGCATTTTTACTCAGAGGATATTGTTATTGAAAAAAAGAAGAAAAACAATCACAAATACACAAACACACAAACACTGTATTTGTAGATTCATGAATAGTGAAATTGGCAAGTATAGTTTGATGTGCTATTATTATAATTACATTTGACAACTTAATTGTGTTAAATCTTAGCAATTAAGGAGTAGGTAAACAGAAATATCCATAAGCTTTTCTGCCGTGTGAATTGAAATAAATGGAATACACAAATCTTCTAATATTCCATGGTAGCACTTCTGGAAGGACTTGAGAAAGTGTGGCAAGGTTGTTTGTGGAGTATATCTACTTTACAGTTTTTGTTTAAATCCCACTTGAAAGGAATGAAATTCATTGCTGTGGCTGTTTTCTTGTGTGAATGCTCTTACCTCAAACTGCCAGTCTACTGCAGTCGAGCACCATCCATTTCAGATCTCTAAGAGTATGCACAATTTCCTGCATCACACGAATTTTTACTGAAGTTGTGTAAGTAACAAAAGTTTCAATTCTTTTTGCTTATTGTGAGGGTTTATTTTTCTATTAAATCAGAGAAACTATTTTAAAGGAGCTCTTGAGTTTGGCTGGTTATTTGTTTTGCTAATTCTGCTCATTTCATCATATGAACTTATAGACTCCACCTATAGAATATTTCCAGGTAAAAATATTACCAGCATTATACACATTAGTTCTTCTAAAAATTGCAGTTAATAAAGACCCAGATGCAGTAAAATGAGAGCCGTAATTTATATAGTGATAAATATTCTTTCAGATTACTTTCTGCCTGTTGAATTAATAACACTGAATATTTTCCTTCCTATTTGACTACATTAACAATAATTTGAGCACATTACTGTAGCACCTGTCAAAATGACGGCATGTAAAACTAACAGAGAAGTATTTCTCAAAAGTTGCTAGCTGGCAAAAATAACTAGAAGTTCCAGCAAGCAATACTTCTAAAACAATTTCTCCCTTTTAAAATTTTTATTCATAAAAACGCTGACCAGTTCACATTGCATCCTCCCTTAATAGTCAGCCTTATCATGGTTTTGAACTGTTGATCAGCCATCAACAGCTCTCTGAGACCGCATCTTTCCACTGGAGAATGACATGGTCAGGTGAGTGCTTTTTAAAAACAAGAACAATTTCATTAACTCTCAAAAATTACATCTTTAGCCCAGTGCCATGGAATTGTTGCAGAGGTATCAGCTTGGAGGATAAAAATCATTTAGCAAAGAAACAGTTAAACTAGGAGAGCAAAATCTTTAGCTTGTATAAAAATTCTTTTTTGTGTGCTTTAGCAGATGCTTTTGTTTACACACATAATGGATCTGTTATCCTGGTTAGCTAAGGGGAAAAAGCCAAAAGCAGTATTGTTCAGACTTTAAAAATTGTTATATTGAAAACCAAAATGAAATAAATGCTATTCTTCTTTTGTTGTGGGATAGCTGTGGTTTCCTTCTAATGGGATTCACAGATCTCATGAATCTAAAATCTTCATTATTCATAGAGAGATATATCAATTGCAGCTCCTACATTATACATATAAAAATTTAAAAAAATACAGCAATTCCTTTTATAATATGTAGCAATGTACTTGCACAAATTAGAGTAATTTAAGAGAAAAAAAGGGCTACAGAATTTTTCTTTAAGAGAAGGATTGGATATTTTCATTCCTCTTCAAATCACAAAACCGTAATTTCAAATCTCAAAATGAACCCCTTGTAATATAAAAGAAGAAATGGTAGCAATTTGGCAGGTTTTCTGATCAGGCTAATGATAGCATTTCTGAAAGTGGAAAGCAAATTGCTGCGATAATTATATTAAAACAAGCCATGGCTCTGTATTCCCACTATTCTGCCATTGATTAAGAACAGTTTAGCTGAAAAGTATATTTGAAATTGAAAGATGTGTCTCTAGAACCCGGAATATATAAAAGTGCTAATGCATTTACCTTCAGCCACAGATCAGCTACGTAAATTAAAAGCTTGTGAGTGATGGGTAAAAATGTTTCTCTTAAACAACAGGAGTTGCATTCCTGTTAGGCTAATGATTTGCAGTCTTCACTGAATGTGTATTTAAAAACATTTGTAAAACAGGTTTTGTAGAAGGATAAAGTAAAAAATTATACTAAAAATCCACATACTGTCTAAAAATCTTATTTTTACTTAAGATGCAAATGATTTCTTATTCTTTTCTGACCATTTTCAGGGATCATTTATTTTTCTTCATCTCTCTGGTAGCATAAAATAATTTGTCATTTTGCCAGTTGTATTGACCATCAACTTCTGTGCTCTAATATCTCAGCAAAACTAGACTAGGAAATATATGTTACAATTTATCTGAGAGAGTAATCTGGAATAAGCTACAGGCTTTCAGAAGTATTTTCATGAAAAGCAACCATGTCTTTTTTGAGAAATTCATCTCAAAAAATAGAAAGAAAAAGGTAAGGTAAAAAATAAAAAGAAAAAAAAGAAGAAACAAGGAATAAAGGCCAACATGATTTATTAACTAACTTGTGTATCCTTTCACAGCCAACTTTGTTGGACTGTCTTTATTTCATTCACACAGAGTGGTGAATATTGAATTTTGTGGCATCTGTTTTTCAATGTCATTTTTCTACCTATTTTCCCAAGAAATGTCTCCTGCATTTACTTGGGAGCACTGTTGATAACCACTAAAAATTGTACCAGAGTTACAGGAAAAGGATCTTGAAATATGAAGATTAATTGTGAGAAAAGTTGAAGAAAGGTTACTGTGACACATTGTTCAACCAGTCAAGCTATTGCCCAGAAAAAAAAACCCAAAAAACCAACAAATTTTTAGTTCCTATTTCCCAGTTGATAACCAGGCATTTTCCCCGAGGGTAAAGATTTCAAGCTGCCACTATTTAAAGCTGTTTCACTTCTTTTGAGAGCACAAGAAGTAAATGCTATAAAGACATCTTTCAAATAAGTTCTAGCAATAAATAATATAGAGAACATCACCCTTTTCCTCAATTAAAAAAAAATTAAATACAAAATATACTAAAAGAATTAATTAACTAACTAGAAGATGTAAATAGGATCCAGATCAATTTAATGGTAGGAATGTATGATTCACTGTGTCCAGAAAGAAAAGCTTATAATGTGCATTTTAATCTGTAATTCTGATGTAGGCATCATTTGATGTCCTTAGGATGCAAGTAAAGCTCTTAGGAATTCTGATGTCAGTGTTTGTGGGAGGAAAGAAACCATCCTGTAACTGCCCACACCTTTCTCAAGATACTTAAAGTAATTAAAGGAAAGGTTCAATTATTTTTAAAATATCACCTTTCCTAAGCTGTGATAAAAAATACAGAGCTAAATTAAAATTTGGTTGGAAGAACAGATAGTCATGTTCTCTTTCTGCTGTGGGGAACTAACCTGAAGTGAATTTAATATAACCTCTTGCTATGCTTTTCTTGGTGTTTATGCACAAACCAAGAGCTGCCGTGCCCCCTGACCAACATCAACCCACTGTGTGCTTCCACACATCCAAGTCCTAAAACACAACCTTGGGCTGCAGCCCCCAGCAGCACAGCACTCTTCTGCTGTGGAACAGGGAGTTTGTGATTTCCCAGAGCACTGTGAAGGGGTGACAGGAAGAAACGAAACCTGGCTCGCTGCTTCTGGGTGCGCAGCATGGCGCAAACACATGCAGCGCCCCTGGAATGCAAACTAGGAATGCCTTCTCTCTCATTGCAATTACAAACCCCTAAAATGTCCTGCTCAGCCCTTAAATAATTACTGATTTTGTCTGTTACTGCTTTGAAATGGAGATTCAGAATGGCAACTTTTTTTTTCTATGGAACACAACTTGTGTTGTCCTGAGTGCAGTCCTGAGTGCTGCCTGGTGCCTGCACAGACGCACACATACCCATGCACACAAAAAATTTATTTGCACAGTTGATACCCTGTTCTGTGAGAGAGATAAGAAGGGAGAATGGGCCTAGCTGCTTTAAGAACCTGTTCATAGTGGTATGCAGACAAGTGGGGAGTTCTGTCCAGAACACAAGTATTAAAAACATTTGGACTCTACTGTAGATTGCTTTCACACTTCAGGAGGTCTGGATGATCTCTCAGATGTATCCCAGCTGATACAGAAAAGTTACAACTGAAATATATGTTCTCATTATGATGACCTCATGGTAAAGTCAGCATTTTTTAAATTACATTTCTCAACACAATATCATCTCTTTTAGGGCAAAGACCATATTGCTCCTGTGGTGTGCATGTTAGCTGGTAGGAAAAATGATAAAAAGAAAGGTCAGGGCAATAGCAGTTTGATGAAAAATGAATAATTTGATTATTTTCATGGTGTGGATCAATAATGCTCTGCATCTACTGAAACACATTGCCTGGAGGCACTTGGATAATCAATGGCATAAAACAGAGACTGCCTTTACCCAGGCTTACAGCCTCTCTTGATCTTTCTGGGGAGGACCCTTGACGCCTCTAATTTATGTCAAGTGCATATCAAAGAAATTCCAAAGAGCCTGACTCATAAAGACTGTTTTAATGGTACCCATTTGAAGTCTACTTACATATGTTCCTTATGTAACTGTATGTAAGTACTTCCATTCCAAATGCCTGGGAATTCTTAGAAAGGCATAAGAGCTACCTGGTACTAGCATAACAGTCATACCTCAGAAAAGGAAGTCTGGTTAAAAGGGACAAATCTTCTAACCTCACTTCAAGCTGACAACAGTAGAAAGATAAGAATTTCGGCCAACGGGGAGTGTGAATAAACCCTTCTGCACCACCCAAGAATTTTCTGTAATGATGTGCCGGACACTGACACTTATAATTTAATAGAGCAGACATTGGAAAAAATTAGTTCTGCATGATATTGGGGAGAGACAGTTGAGAACATAATTTTGTTCAGTAATTTCTTTGTTCATTTGCAGTGGAAAAAGGGAGTTGGCATCCTCTAGCTGCCAAAAATCCCTTAAGTCAAGGATAGTTGCTTCATTCTGTCTGTGGAGTTATTCTTCCCATCAAGGCTTTGAAAACAAGAAAAAAATTCCCAGTGGTAGTCCCACTACTACACTGCTCGCTGTAACAGGGTTTACAAATTTCTTAAAATCTTTTAGCTACCATACTTTGAATACTTGAAGATGCACGCATACACACTCGCATGCACACAGTCAACAGTGCTTTTCTATCTTCCCCGAAGCTTTCTTAAGTAATATTTATTTCTTTTCTTTTTAGCATTTGACTTTCATATTACAAAAGACGTATACTACTGGAAAAGCATTTACCAGCAATTAGAGGAATACTGACTATTATACATGTCTAAAAAACTACATATAGTTTAACTTATGAGGCAGTAAAGCTTGTTTTCAACATCAAGATCATTGATTTTCTATAGAAGTTGAAGACAGGATAAAATTATTGCACTTATTAGATCCTTGTTGATTGTTCAACATTAGCTAAATTCACAAAATAAATACATATGCAGAAGTGGTTAGATGATTCCAGGTCAGGCCTAATTCCCAAGGTTAAGCTAGCCTTTTAACATTCTCTAAGTACATAATCTTAGCACAATCCATCAAAGACATTCACACACTCTTTTTGTCTGTTGGCTCTTATAAAACACTAATGTTTAGGAGATTAAGTGGACTCAGCTTTGATAGACAGAGCAATTCTTCCAAAGTGCTCTAACTCCTCACAAACTGTAAACTGCCTAAGGCTGGCTTTGCAAAATGCTATTTCTAACTTTACCACTGACCTGGACATTATTATTCCTTGCTATTTGAAATACTGGGTTTTGTCACTGTCTTCTATAGTGCACTGTGAAGGATGCAGGGTAATGGTTTGGAGAATAAAGTTTCTTAGACTAAAACCTGTCTTTCACTAAAGTATATCCAATAAGAAATTCACAAACTTGGGAGATGTTTATGATGGGCATCACAAGCTGGCCATTTTGTTCATGATGGCTGGAAAAAACCCAGTCCCTTCAGGGATTATGAAGAATTGAGGTCAGAGACTCTGGACTCCCAGGGACTTGTTCTGCTATTTCTGCTGTATTCCCAGGCCTCTTGATCTCTCTTCTAAACAGGAACATAATTTGTGAAGGCTATATTCAGGGTGAAGTGGAGATGGACAGCCTTCTCCTCTTTTCTTCTAATGATAAAGTGATAAAACTAATAGACATTCTAACTATACTCCAAGTATAAAGCTACATAGTAAGAAACTCAGTATTTTTTCCTCTTTTTAGCATTATAGTTTGATTCAAATCTTTGTCCTTCTGTTTTCAAAACTGTGATATATGATCAAGAACACAGATATATAGAAAATAGCTAAATCCCTCTTGAAATAACACTAAAGATTTTTTTCCTTTCTTTTTAAGAAACGAAGTAGTCTGTCACAGTTATAACTTTCAGACAAAAATATTTAAAAATCTATGTCAGCAAACACTTATAATGCTCCTTCTAGTCCTCTGGGTGGCTTTTGAGCTGCATATGTGAACACAGCACACCAGAACTGTAGTGAATACTGTGTAAATGTAGTGAATATGTTCAGTAGTGAATACGTTCAGAAAAACATAAATCCTGCTGCCACCCTCACACTCACACAGGAACACTCCCACACTCAGACTCAAGCACCAGCTCAAGCAAAGGCTCCTTACCTGATCACATCTCATCAGTCCCAAGTATCTGAGGGATTTGCTGCGCTGAGCAATCTGGGTGGCTCCACGATCTGTGATCTCTTTGCACCATCCAACATCCACCGTCTCTATTGTCATGCTGTACCTCCCAATGGCTATCAGAGCTGGAAAGACATTAAAGGCATGAGATACACAGCTCTGCAGATGGCAACCTCAGCTCCACGCACACATTGAATAATGCTGTTGTTATGTACTTTGTAAATGAGATTATATTTCATAATTCTGAACTATGTAAAAGCTGTCTCTTTAAACTAGGAATACATGCATGTGCAAACACATACAAACACACAGATAAACATGTTTTTCCTATATATTTTTCTATCAATCAAGATAAATGGACCAATTAGCAGACATAATCTATACAAATTCTTTTAATTACTTTTTCCATAAGAATCAAGGATCAATTAATGAATTTGAAATAAATACAGAATAAAACCAATTCTATCCCACTTTTCAGGGAAAATAACTGACTTTATACTACAAACACTTTTTTCCCCAGGAAAACAATACTACAAAGCACTGAGATTAACAGGACATTTTGTGAGTCAGTAAAATATGGTTTTAGAAAACTCTGCAGGAAATCTCATGTTATACATTCTATAATGATATTATAAGATTGCATTTTTCTCGTTGTTCATATTGGTGACGTAAGAACAACAGTGTTTTTAGAAACGGTAAGTTTGTAAGTAACAGTTTTCTTCACGAACACTTTTCCAGTAAAAAACAAAGAGTTAAAAAGCTCATAAGGAATTAAAAGAAAAATTTTAACCTTTATGAAAGGAAAAGAAAGAGGATCTGGAAATTCTGAATGGGCTGGAAAAAGGTATGTAGGAGAAACCACAAGGGATCTGCACTAGCTGGGAAGGTTTTGTTATGACATGACAATGACATAAAAGATATAAATCACTGGCACCCTGGTCACCATGGACTATAGCACTTTTCAGAAATATGGACTCAGGAAGTCAAACTGGGATTTATCAACAGAAATTTTAGCAGCTAAAATTCCAGTTTAAGAAAAAAAGCCAAGGTTTCTGGTGTAGAAGTCAGCCACCTGCATATCAAGGGGTAGGATATTCACAGTTGAAGAAGTGTCATGTGTATATCTTTACGGAGTTGATTTTTCAGCAGCTATGAAGCTTTTCCATTCATTCTAAATTCCCAAGTGTTGGGGGGGGAATAAAAAGAGGAACTACAAAGAGCTGGTAATCAGCATGTAACTAACATCTAGAAGAGAAAAAGAACCTACTTCACCTTCCAGTGGTTCTGCAAAGAACTGTATTGATGGTGTAGAGCAGTGAGGGTACCTTGATTATTTATAAATATATAGATGGACTAGATTAGCAAACAAAATATGCCAAAAGAGGTCAGAAACATTCTCAGAAGCTGTGGAAGGGGAAGTAGTGCATGATTTTTTTCTTGCAGCAGTTTTCCAAGAAGGACAATATTAACTGAATTTTGTCACATATTGAATGAATGATCATTATGGTTTCACTTATATTTGTAGGACAGTATCAACTTCTTGGTTTCTTTCCAGCACACCTCTTGAAAACAAGTCCTAATTTTGCAAGGTATATATATAACAGAAAATAACGTTTGTATCCTTTTAAAACCTTTGTAACCTTTTAAAATGTCACTTTAAAAGAAGTATGCATAGTCAAAAACTTTCTGCATGTATTTTTCAATAGGGAAAAACTATAGTAATTATATATTATTGTACCTCCACACAAAATATTATAGACTTGATGTAATGTAAAAATACTGAAAGCCTTCTACTTCATTAGAATAATGTAAGTTCATTTGAATAATTTGCCACTGTATGTAAAGTTACAACCATATTTTGCTATTTTCGCTGCTTCATGTAAAACTGACAAAAAGAAGAAAATCAACAGAGAATACTTTCACAGAATCACCATTAAAGACCAGTAGAAGACACTGACAAAATCTGTCCCCAAATTAGCAGACATCTCTCTGGAAAACCAAATATTTTGACAAGAGTGTACAATATTATACTGAAATAATATTTTACCACAGTTCATCTATCAAACACAGCAGGCATGCCATTTGAAAATTCCAGTGATCATATTTTCTGGAAATTTCCATGTGAATAGCTGCACCCGTACAAGAACACTCTGGGTTAGAGAAAAGACACGCTATTCAGTTTCTACCAGCATTCAGCAGTGGGAGATAAAGAGAACTGGTGAAAATGTATCAATACTTTTCCAGAGCACTTTCCTCACCTGAGAAATGTGGCCAGGGATTTTCTAAACTGGGGTTTATGCCTCTGTACTCTCAAACCTGATCAGTCCTGTAGCCCACAAAACGCAACATCCACAACATCCTCTGGCAAGCAATTGTGCAGTTCAGGAGTTTCTCCTCTCTAAAAATCACCTTCCCTTGTGGAAATGCTTCCTGGAAATCCCAACAGACTGTAACACCCAGGTCTTCTTTATCGCTTCCTGACTTCTCCAAAGTACCGAAGCACAACCTCTCTTAACAAAAACTTTGTCAACTCTTCCTGATTACGTTGCATTTATTCACATGTTCACTAACTGCATTCCACATTATAACTAACTGCATTCCACATTATAACTAACTTGCCTCATACAGATGCCAGTTTTATCAGTCAATATTTTTCTGATCCTCCCTGAAACATTTTCTTTAGATTCTTCTGCAATCCTGTGGTAGTCAGGCAGGTTTAAGTGAAGGATTACACAGTGCCGTTAGGAGCTTGGCTATTTCATCCTCAAATTGTTTTACAGAGTACACACACTTCTCCTGCTTGTATGAGCAAAACATTTCAAGCCACAAGTTTCAGCTAAGAAAATGTTTGCATTGCTCAACAGCACTTCTTCCTCCCTGTATTTGCCCAAAATAATCAGAATACACTGCTATTCTTCAAAAGCCTGGCAATAATTTAACAAGGGAACATACAGGAAAACTCTTACAAGACTAAGTTTGGATTCTGTGACGTGAGAACTTGTAGCATAATCAGCAGTGAAGAGTCAAAAGTGTGTTTCAACACTAGCAACAGCCAAGATTAAAAACATAGTCAGCAATCAAAAGGAAGAACCTGACACACTGAAATTAAGTAGAGAAGGATACACAAAAATTCTCCATGTAGTTTGAAGATGTGGCTTTGACATAGGAACCTCTCTCTTTTTTAATATTTAACGAGGCATCCCATTCTTTTTCCCCCTTTTTATACTCCCATTTATTTTGGCAAAAGCAAGATATCATATTTCTTTTTCCAGTGCTAGGTTTGTGGAATGGAAATCAACTGATGTACAGCTCCTACTCTGCACAAGATAAAGTGTAATGTCTCCAACTGGAATTGGAAAATCTCCTCTACAGCCTTGAGCTGTATCAAGCAAAACTGTTATCTGGTTGTAATGGTATTTGGTTGTAGCTGAGAAGTTGAAAGAGCCCGGTTTGTAGCAAAGGGAAACATCTTTTAGATGATCAGCTGGAATAGTTCAGAAAACGTTAAGTTAAACTGACATATGTAAATGCATCTGCTAGTATAGACAGAAATGACTGTCAGAGGAAAGGTATCTGTTCAGCTGTGTACAACCTGTGAAACCTGTGGCTGCTATGTGGGTGTTGTCATCAAGTCTAAGGTTGTTTCAACAGAAAAAATAAAATAACACACATATCTTTGGTACAAGCAGCTTATATCTGGCCTACTCTTAATTTCATTTTAAGTTATTTTTACATCTGGAAACAAATACTCCAGGTTTTGCGTAATATTACCAAATACAACTGTTCAGAAATACAGTGTATTGAACACCATTATCTTAAATTTAAAATATTTTTTAATGACATGCACCTACTACACTGTAGAGTGCTACATGCACCGTAGAGCGCTTAATCAATAAATCCTATTTCAATTTAACTGAAAACAAACCTCTATAAGACTTAACTGTGTTGTTGTTTTCTTCCTGTTATTACCTAAAATGCAACTCTAAAAAGCACTGCATTTGGTCAGCCTTCAGCAAGGCCTGGACAAAAATGCTTTTAGAAATTAATTATGATTGATATCATCCTTACACAAGGGCATTATAGACATATATATATTAATGCAAAAATAATTTTTGCATTTATTTATTTCTTTTTCTCATTAAATGTCAAAACACTTAAATGTGTAAGAATTAGAATTTTAAATTGCCAGTCTCTCTAAGGGTTTTAAACAGAGCAGAAATCAATCAGTCAACCAAGGATTACCATGCAATAATCTTCTTACAGAACTTTCCATTATATTTTTATTTTTATATGTATACATTATGTAATATATACATATAATAATTATTTATCTATTAATACCTATATAAAGCATAAAAAAATTAGAAAAAAACATACTGTAATTTATCCTTTAATTTATTATATAGTCAAAAGCCTTTAAGGTGGTTTGGACCATTCTCTACTAAATCCTGGGGAGCCTGATTTACAAAAAAACCTTTATAACTTTATGAGACTTAAAACTGGAATAAGCAGATGTAATAAAAATAAAATTAGCAAAGAAACCAATACATTCAGGTGGTAAAACAATGGTGTAATAGTTCAGCTTAGAGTACTTTGAAATAATCTTCTGCTGCTGTTTGCGTTACGGAGTTACTCTCATTTGCCTGAATTGTTTAAAATATGAATAAACAAAGCTTTGGAGAGAGAAGAAAATGTGCTACAAGATAGACCAAAAATAGACAACCTGAAGGGTATTTTCTATTTTTTATTTATGTTGCTTTATTGAATTAAAAACAAAAGAGAAAGATAATCATCATGCAGGTAAATTATAAACATCTGAATGCACTTAAGTCTTAACAGTCACCAAAATTAGTTTAATATTTCATTTCCAGTGATTTGTGGAAAAGAACTAGAAAATTAGCATGTAACTACACACAAACTCTTGGTAATTGTAAAATACTGTTGAATATAGGCAATACATTCTCAACTGACTTTAATATATTATTCTATCTACAAATGGAAACCTTAGCAGGTCCCTATAGTATAGAATTGATTAAATATTGCTGATACATAGAAAAGGCTTTTCTTTACAAAGGCATTCCTATAGAAGCCTATATTAGGGCAACCAAATTTTATTCTCCAGAGCAAATCTTGATGCCATAGGAAAAGAGCTCGATAATTTTGTCCATGAAACTAACTGTGCATGTTTAGCCCTTGCAGTGATGGGGTTGGTGGTCGTCTGCCATGCAAATTACACAAATCCTGCAGTTTAGCTAATCTGCTGTGTGCAGAGAGGCAGTACATGCCTAATTCCATTTTCATGTGTCAAAAGGTGTTTAGCTGCTGGAACCACGCAGAGCAGTTGAAGAAATCTCTGCCTGAGTTCTCTGTTACCTTGCTCACCCAGCAGAGGAATCATAGCTCACAACTCATATTGCTTCTGCCTCAAATGAAAGACTCACCACCTGATACAATTTTTTATATGCAATAGATTTATTTCTGTTTAGAAATTGTAAGGGTATTTTGATGACTAAATGAATGTTTGTTCATCATCTCCTGTTCATCTTGTAGCAAATAAAGGCTACTATGGATGTATCAGCAGAAAACTCCAGTTTGTTCTGGTTTCCTGGTAAAAACTCTAATTCTGCTCAAGCTTTTGCACATCCAGCTGACAGGTAGCATGACATGGGTTTTAATTCCTTTATAATCAAGACTTTTCATAACAGTTACATTGCAGTGCCACCAGGAAATAGCAAAGCAAGAGAGACAGAATCTGTATAAAAACTGGCCTTCTACCAGGAAACTCAGCCAATTCCATTTGCAGTCATGCACTTAAGCACATTCCTGGTTTTCATTGCAGTTCCCTTGAAATTAAAGTAAAAACATAAAAAGAGGACATAGCCCTGAACTTCACTGTTCTCATAATCAAATGTCA
Source organism: Turdus rufiventris (assembly GCA_013186435.1). NCBI lineage: Eukaryota > Metazoa > Chordata > Aves > Passeriformes > Turdidae > Turdus > Turdus rufiventris. The sequence goes on from PYHW01009435.1 coordinate 1,209,284, forward strand.
ATCTTTATTCCCTAACTAAATTCCCAAACAGTACATCCATGTAAGAGACATTATAGGGGAGCAAGCAAATCCTTTCCCTATGGTACAGAAGTGATGCTAAAAGCAAATTGGTCAGTGTTCATTTCAAAAATATTTTACACCACTGGTATTTTAATATTTAGGGCAAGTGCTCACAAAACACAGTACCCAGTAAGGTATGTGAACTAGTAAATACAGTAATTTCATGACCATAAGGCACACTGGACTATAAGGCGCACCTCTGAGAGTCGGCAAATTTTGCAACTTTGTACATTATATAAGGTGCACTGGACTGTAAGGTGCACTTTTTTTTTGCCATGAAGATCCATGCCGTGCGCAACAAAGTAACAAATTAGTAACAGAATCCCACGATCATGGAGTTTACTGGCAGGTGCTCAATTTGCAAACATTTTTCACAGATTGGTGTAGCCTTTAAATGCAGCCCCAAGCGCCCTCCCCGTGCGCAGGGCCCGGCATTCCCGCCTGCCCCCGGCTGACGAGGCGGGGCTTGGGTGGGCCACAGCTCATACCTCGGGGTTGCTGTGGTTCAGGGTGGCTCGGGGAGCTGCCCACTCCCTCTCTCCCCACGCAGCTCCTGCTGGCTACACCCACCCGCTCCACCTCGTGACTCGGCGCTCCCGCGGCACCACCCCCACATTGTGGCTCGCACTTCCGGGTTGGCAAATTTCGCAATTTTGTCCATTATATAAGGCGTACTGGACTATAAGGCGCACTTCTGGGTTCAGGGGAAAATTTTAGTCAAAAGTGTGTGCCTTATAGCCATGAAATTACTGTATTTCTTCCTTTGTAATTCCTAGAGATGTTTTGAAACAAAGTTGCCCAACCTCAAAAGTTTTCCCAGTGGAGTGCCCTATCGTATCTCAGCATGGCCAACCTGGTGTATTTAGTTTTTCCCCTACTGTCTTCATCTGCTTCAGGCTGCTTGAGGTCTCCTGTGATAATTTTACTGTTGAACCTTTGTGCATAAGTGGATTGGGCATCATTTCTTGAGAATTAAGGATGGGACTGCAATAAAATGCAGAAAGACAGATTGGCATGACCACAACGGGAAACCAACCTAACCAGCTGCCTCAAGGAAATGAAAAGGAGACATACTGTACCCCTTGAGCAACCTTTTTTTTTTTCATCTAAGAGTATAGAAAATCTGGTTAAATATCTTCTCTCTGAAATAATATTTTGACCTTAATTTGGGAATATGGTGGCAAACCACTCAGCTGTTGATATTACTGTAAGTTTAAAATTTAGGAATATGGTGGCAAACCACTCAGCTGTTGATATTACTGTAAGTTTAAAAAAAACAAACTGTTTGAAAATGGCAACACATAAATTTATGTATGTCTGGTTTAAGTTTTGAAAATTAAATCACACTGTGTAAAGTATTTGTTACTTAAAGAACTGTAAGGAAAATCCCTGGAGGCAAGAAAGTCCTAAGGACTGAAAAGACCTCATGCAAGAGGAAAGATGACAGACATCTCTCATGCAGAAGTATTTTATTTTATATTTTTTAACATGAAATACATTTAATACAGGTAAGTACCTTTTCTTTGTGATTCACAAAATAATTGGCATATAGTTACTTGGCAGTGGTCTGATTGTGGTACACGGTTAGCATTAAGTTGGTACAGTACCCAATTGCTGTACCCAATGCCACCTTAATATACAAAGAGACCAGGCAAATGCTAACCAACTTTAATCCTACAGATAAAACTCCATGAAACACATGGCACTTCCCAGGTAAAATTAATCTTATTGCTTGCTTTATTTCTTTATCTTGGCTATTTGATGAGACTAAAATTATGTACAAATAAACATTTGCAAAAAGGTTACTACTTGCTGTCCTACGATGTAAGCAAAGCTTTATACTAAACTAGAAATTAAATTGAAAATACAGAAAAGAATGATCTTTCAAAATTATCTTTAATGTTACAACTATTATGTTTTTACCTGTTAACAGTAATTACTATAATGTTACCTGTTTCCCCAAAAGTCCATACTAAGAACAAACTAACCATGGACTAACTAAGAACTAACCTATGGAAAGTCAAAGAAAATGGTTGCTTGTGTTTTATATATGTCTCTCAAGAAAAAATCCAACACTGACAACAATGATTTAATTATAAATACATCTGCACTCTAAATTAAATCTATTAATCTTGAACATAAGCTCTGTGACTTTTCAGCCATTTCAATATATTTTACTCAATGCATACCAACAGCAAAAAACAAATCAAACAAAGCACCTCCCCACCCAAATTTTCAGTACAAGGATGCAAAAAGACCTTAGTACTACAAACTGAAAGGCATGCAGCATATTTACGTCAGTCCTGACTGCCGACCTTTTATAAAAATATTTAAAAATAACATTTTCAGAAATGGATGGCAAAAGTGGTTGGAGTTGCTGCTTTTAACCCTAAGGTCTATGATAAAATAGTCCCTATGGACCAAGCTGATATATACCCGCTCAATTTTCACTTTCCTGGGGACACTAAAACATAACTCATTTTCTTCGCGTTATTTGGCACTGAAGTACAGTAATTTCACGATTACAAGCTGCACTGATTATAAGCCGCATCTCCGGTTGTCAGCAACATTTTGTTCTTTGTCCATACATAAGCTACACCTGATTATAAGCCGCTTTGTCGTTTTCAGCGAGGACCATTTGTTGCCAATTAGTAACAGAATTGCAGGATGGCGGAGTTTACTGGCTCGGCTCGGGTCATGCGGGCTTGGCCCGCTTGGAGCTGCTGACGGGGCCAGGTGACCCAGCTCGGCACTGCTGCTCACTGGGGCCACTCAGGGCCGGCTGCCACTGCCGCCAGGCTCACTCACCCCAGCCTGGAACAGAACCCCCTGCTCACTCCTGCGGCGCCAGTGGGAGGCAGGCACGGAGCCCCCCCACCTACCTCCAGTTGTGGGGCCGGCAGGAGGGAGCGCCACTCCTCCCCCCCAGCGCTGCTGGCACAGAGCCCACCTCCACCCACCGTGCATCAGAGTAACCAATTTGTAACAATCACACAATCCCGTGTTTTACTGGCAGATGCTTGGCTCGGCACCTTGGCTGCACTTCCGGGGTTGGAAAATTCAGAATTTTTTCAAATATTAGCCCCTCCTGAGTATAAGCCGCATTTCTGGGGTGGGATCAAAATTTTAGTCAAAATGGTGCGGCTTATAATCGTGAAATTACTGTAATTTCCATCATTGTCACACACACAGCCTGATTATCAGTGGAAGGCAGTAAGCCTGGCTTCAATCCCCAAGAAAATCATGGAGCCAATTTTCTTGGAAGCCACATCTTAGGAACAGAAAGATGATTGGGAACAGGCAGCACTGATGTAGCAAGTACAAACCAAGCCTTGTCAATCTGACTGCCTTTCTCTTATGAGACAACTGACTCAGTGGACAGATACATATATATATATATATTTTTTTTTTTTTTTTTTTTTACATCAGAAGCGTATTGAGAAGTGGTGCTATGGACTCTTAAAATTACTTCTTCCACTCTATAGACAGAAAATTTTTTTTGGGTCATGTTCACAAAGAGACCAAAAATTAATGGAACCCCTTCAATCTGGAACAAAGAAATTTAAATAATCTCCTTTCAAAACAAATAATGCAGTTTAGGCTTATTTGAACAACACGTACCTAACCTCTGAGAGTTGTAACTCCAAGCTGCCCTTGTATGCAGAAACTTAATAGCTTTCAGAAACAACTGCCACTATTGAAGGACAGCGAAAAGCCAGATCTGTAAACCTGAATGATCTGAGGTAAATGCAATGCATTAACCTAGGAAAGAAACAACCTGTTTGGAAATCCTGAATTGTCTGGATAACTGGTGTATGCAGTGCTCCTAAACTTCTGTAAATGGTTCTAAAAAGTCATATCTTAGAGTACTCCAGGAGCTATAGACACAGTCACAGAAGGCAGAACATCAAATATAGACAGATGTAAAAATCACTGAATGTTTTGCTGGAGCGGTTTAAGATGACAAACTGGCAGAAGCTAGAAAACTCACTTCGTACCACTTAGTAAAGATATATTAATTAATATATATATTTAGACTATTACATAATAATATGCATATAATTGTATACATGCAATATGTACACGTATTTAATTCAAAATATTACAACCGCTAAAGTCTGTCAAGTCCAACTTTCACAGCAGAAATAAAAAATCAGGATGTAGAGATACTCGTCAAAAAAGAAGAATTTTACTTTTGCTGTTAGTCATATGGGATTGTAAGAGACGAGGTAGAGACTGAAGATGCTTTCCCAGAGAGGGAATTTAACGGTTTAGCTGGTTCAATTGTGAGATCAGGCAAGATTAGAGTGCGCCTTTTTGGAGAATGACAAAAAGTAATCCTAAATGATGTGGGAACACACCCTTTTGTACATTTAGCTTTGTCTTTCTCTCCTAAGGAATCTAGCTACTGTATTCTTCTGATTAATAAATAGTGACTTTGAAAAGCCTGCTCCATGGTCTGCGAATACTTGCTGAGACAGAGGATGACATGTGTGACAGAAGTCTGTACTCATTCTGCCAAAGATAGAAAATGTTGAAAACACAGGTCCTAAGCTCAAGAACAAGAGAATTATGCATTTTGCCCTTTTAAAGAGGAGTCATAAATTCATCAATTTGAAAGGGTACACATCAAAAAGATTAAAAGACTGAAGGATGAAGAACATTTAATAAATGCATGACAGCATGTTACTTCTGTCACGCACTAGAGAATTTCACACTGTTTGATGGTAGAACAATAACTACTTAAATAATGATTCAATGTAACAACTCCTAAGTTTTGATAAGCTTAGCAGCAAGTAGAGTACAATAGATACAATTTTAGTGCATATAATTGAATCAAATTGAGACAAAAGAGCCAAATAAATATTACTAGAGGATAAAAACTGGTTACAAAAAGAGAACTTTATGTACATAATCTAAAAGTGGAAGAAAATGGCTATTGAAAGTTAGAATTTAATTGTGTAACACATGATGTACAACTGCACCATACTCAATGAGAGGTTACATATTTGACTGTTCACCAGCACACATAAAAAGTAAAAGGCAATACTTTCACAAAATGTAACTGGCAATACAACCAAATAAACCACAGAGCATGAGGTGTTACACCAGACAGGTTCTTCATGTACTTCAACGAACATGCAGTACTTTTTAAGTGCTAGAAATAAACCCAATGCCACTTTAAGATCTTGATCTATTGCTCTCTGCTTTAAGAGTACTGGTTATTATTCATAAGAACCACATATTTATTTTTCTAACCCTACCAGTTCATCCTCACTCTCCTTACTCAGTCTTCTTGCAATATGGTGAGTGAAGACTAGAAAACTGGGGTTCATGCAATAGGATTAGGGTTGCTGTGTAATCTTGTACAGTGGAATGCCTGAGAACTCAGAGCAAGGGCTTGACAGAACAGCACTGAATGAAAAAATTGCTGTGCACTTCAAGAGACTATAGATTATGTTATCAAAAGGCAGCTATGTTTGAAAGGGCTAGGCAGAACAGAAAGTGAGTGATCTTATAAAATATAACACATTTTGAAAGAAATGAAGAGAAGACAAAAGAAAAAATATTAAAAAGTGAAACAAGAAAAGATTCTTACACATCTAGATATATGCAGACATATCTGTATAGTCCAAATAAATACATGAATATTTGATAAGATAGAATATTAACATCTTTATTACAACTCTTTGTAGCCCTGGAATATCATTCTCTGGCACATTATGTTTCCCCTTAAACTATTTTTCCCCTAAATAAATTATAATAATAAAAAAGTTTTCATTGAACGTAGTAGAATGCTTTCCATGTGCACATCTGTAACATTTTGACTGTGCAGCTAACTGCTAGAAATGTGAACAAACAAACCAATGCCAAGGCTCAATATATCTGATAAAACATCACACACCCTGATAGTCAAATTTCTCTACAAAAGACCTGTTTTTAATACCAGTCTACCATCTACTTCCCACATTATTGAGGACCACAGTTTGAAAGCTATTATTTCAAAGAGAGGAGTTAAGAGGTCCATAAAGAGAAGGAAGAAATTATTCAATTTCAGATGGTGGTAAAAAAGTAAAAAATTACTCTAATACATACTGAATAAATGCTTAGGCTTGTACTAGAAAAGCAATCTGAAAAATAGCAGCAAAAGTTGATGTTACGTAGTGATCTGACTGGTGCACCATTAAGGCATTTTCATAGTATTAAAAAAGAGATCAGAAAAAAGAATATTCAGACAAAGCAATCCATGTGCACCATCACTGTTCTTTTAACTGTTTCTTGCTTGTACGATACTTTAATTTTGTTTAGAATGTCTTCATACACTAGTTTTGCCCTCTTTTATCAACAACCAATTGTTAGCCATCTAACTCCCGTTAATATGATTGCTACATTTAGGAAGTTTCAGCTCAAATTCTGTGTTCAGTTTTGGGCCCCTCACTACAAGGACATTGAGGTGCTGGAGGGTGTCCATAGAGGTGGGGAAGGGTGTGGACCCCAAATCTGATGGGGAGCAGCTCAGGGAGCTGAGGATGTTCAGCCTGAAGAAAAAGAGGCTCAAGGAGGCTTTTCCTCTCTCTACAACTCCCTGAGTAGAGGCTGAATCCAGGTGGGGATTGGCCTTTTCTTCCAAGTAACAAATAACAGGATGAGAGAAAAAAGCCTCAAGCTGAGACAAGGGAAGTTGAGATTTGATCCTGGGAAATCTTTCTTCACCAAAACTGTTGTCAGTCATCAGGAAAGGCTGCCCAGGGCACTGGTGGTGTCACCATTCCTGGAGATGGCACTCAGGGACTTGGATTAGTGGTGGACTTGGCAGTTATATTTAGCATAATGGTTGGAGTCAATGATCTTGAAGGTTTTTTCCCAACCTGAACAATTCTGTGGTTCGAAAGATACAGCATAGGGACAGCTACAGCTAAGGGACCACAAAGTTCTTCCAGGCACGACAGATTTGAAGAGAGTTATCAGCCAAGGCAATTAGCTTAGGAGTAACACATACAGTTCAAGTATAGTGGTAATAATATTTCTGTTTCCACTGTTGAAGGGAGAAAACCTAGCTGAGCAGGAGGGGCACGAAGCTAGAATACAGTCAGGATGATATGAGCACAGGCAGTGACAGTATTTATTTTACAACCTTAAGCTTGAGCAGACTTCTTATCTAATTATGCCTGAGTACATTTGTGGATGAGTGTTTAAGGCAGCTCTGGGAATAGCATTTGCTGGTAGAGGCTTTGCAGTGATCAGCAGAAGTGCAAGCGCTCTATTCGTCAAAGAAAATGAATTTTTTCAGAGAAGAGAAGACTGGGCAGCCACGGAAGAAGGCATGAAGAGGGCTAATGCAAGATCTACATTATCCTTCCAGATGTGCATTTATCTCTAGTAGAATCACAAAGATGTTTGCCAAAGTGGAGTTTAAGCCATTGTGAAGATGTTACTTGTGATTTTTAAAGTAAAATAAAATAAAGTAAGGTGGAAACACGTGTTTTTATAAATAATCTGCATGTATTTATTTTACGTCACCAAAGTCTGGAACTGATATAATGTTTTTCTTAAAATTGCTGAATCAAAGCATATTACTGAAAGTACACTTAGAGATCTAAAAGGTATCAAAAAGGACAATAAGGTTTGATGCAGTGGCTGACAGACTGCTCTGTTTCCTATTGTGGAAATTGTTGCTTAGGTCTCAGATCACAGCATGAAGTTACATGCAGCATGTACTGCAACAAATCTATGCAATCATGGAAGGACAGCTTGTCAGCCTCAATTCTGCATTTTTCTGATTTTGTCAGCATGTATCACTCCACAGCTCAACATAAATTAACTTTAACACAGGATTCTGTGTCTGTTAACATAACATTTAATACGTTCCAACGCAGTTATATTGTTCTGCTTTGGAAAGACAGTCAGAGAAAAGTGATGTGACTAGCCATTCATTTCATTATGACTAATGCCACTGAGGTTGTTCATATAAATCAATACAACTGGATGCTGAGAGTGAGCACAGCTGATAGGGAGAAATGAAGATAATTTTAAAAGATTTCATAGTGTGAATCATCACAAGTTGGCTTGAAAAATAACTAACTACTTGCAGAGAACTCATTTTGAAGATCCACCTTGTTTAACATCTGAACTAAGTTGTGTTTATTCTTCTATAACAGCTAAAGCTGAGTTTTGACGAGAAAAAACATAAATTATCTGTAATTCCTTAAAGAGTAAGGTGTCAAATATTGACGCCTACAGTGGATCTCCAAGATGTTTGTAGTTGAATGGCTACACAATCTCTCTCAGAATAGAAACACTTCCAGCATTAATTAGCTGTCCTGTATAATGAATACAATGAAACGTCATAAAATGAGCCAAGTGTATTCACCAAAGGAACTCTTTAAATAACAATTAGTGTGATTAAATGCAAACAAAAATGATATCTCCTAAGGGCTTGAAAAATACTTGTTTTATAAAGTATTTCTCTAGTGTACTTCACATTCAGGCATCTAATCCATTTCTTTAAAAATAAAGGCCATTTCTTGGGAACTCTACAGCAAAGAAGTTTAGCACAGTGGAACCTTTTCTGTCTAACAAAATCTAACTGGATCAGAAAGCACAGCAGTGTTTATGCCAAGTAGAGCATGTCTAATTATTAGTACTAAACATTAGGAAAATGCCAAATTTAAAATATAAATATGGTTTCAACAGAGTAAAAATGCATGCTAAAGCCATGCTAAAGTAACTGCTCGTCTAAGTTGCTTAGTGGGCTTTAATTTTCCTTTTGACTCCTTAATAAACATGGAAGTTTTTTCCCTTTTATATGGTTATGTAAGAATGAGATAGGTTACCAAATAACTTCATTTAGGACACCTTTTACAAAAGAAAACTAAAAACTGAAATAATTAACATTTTAATGGGTTGGATAAAGAATTGGTATGCATACAGACCACATTCGTTTAGAAGATAAAAAAATTCTCCAGTTTTGAATCAGGTGTTTATTTTTCCAAAAAGCAGAGTGCCTCAATACCAAAGAAGACAATGTTTGCTTGCAAATTGGGATATAACCAGTAGACAACGTATAGGTCAGTCAAAGTTGCATACTGGAAGTTACACAGTTCTATAATAAGGTCTATTTGTGTGTCAGCCACTTGTTTTCATTATAGTTTGTGCTCAAAATGGCAGCAACAATTTTTGATTCACCAAGTATTAAATTTTCTTCATGCCAGTCTAAAAATAGTATTAAATACAGATTTGTCATAAATTGACGAGCAATGTATATGAGTATTCTTGTGAGGAAGAAGAAAACCCCTGCTAAGCTGTGGATCTGAATTACTTGTAATTATTCAAATGACACCACATGTATATACATTTAATGAAATCATGCTTGCTAACTTAAGTGAAAGTTGTCTTACTAATGCTAGTGACAATCACATACAAACACATTTTAAGTCAGACAACCACTGCAAGTTTCAGGTTTTCTTCACTCATTAATAAAGCTTAAAACATGCAACCTAAAAACAAATTGATGAAAAATCTATTTAATCAGCACTAGAATATTTCAGAAAACATTTTGCTTTGTCATAGAAAACGTCCCCTCCTTCAGCAGTGGTATCACTCAGATAAATGAGTGCCTTTTTTTTCTGTAAAAAATAAAGCAAAATCGTGCCTTATTTTCTGTAAAAACAATCTTTCTGGGAATGCTAACACAGTCTGTTCTAGTATCAGGTAAAAAATTTAAGCAAATTTTAGCTTATGGAAAGGACCCAAACAGTCAAACACTAGAGTGGCAAACATTTATCTGTAGCACATAGGCAGCAGTTTCAAAGTCTTTTCTTGATGTGTAAGCAGTCACACAGGTTGAAGAAACAAATTTGTTCCTTTCTGCCAGAAGAATAATTACAGTAACTTCACGATTATAAGCCACACCATTTTGACTAAAATTTTGCTCCCAAACTGGAAGTGCGGCTTACATTCAGGAGCAGTTTATGTATGAAATTTTGGAAATTTCCCAACCCAGAAGTCCGAGCCCACAGCAGCCTTGAACCAAGCCGGGAGCCCGCCCAGCCCCGGGTGGTGGGGCAGTGGTGGCACAGCAGCAGCGCTGCCCAGCCCTGGGGGGCGGGGCGGCAGTGGCGCTGCCCAGCCCCGGGAGGCACGGCAGTACTTCCCAGCCCCGCACTTCCCAGCAGCAGCGACTGGGCACACCCCTCTCCCTCTTCCCGGTGGCAGTGGCCGGGCACGCCCCTCTCCCTCTTCCTAGCGGCACCAGCCAGGCATGCCACTCCCCTGCTTCCTGTGGCAGTGGCAAGTGGAGCCAGGGCTGCTCCCTGGTGGCCGCCTCGAGCAGGGCCAAGCAGGACCGAGCCAGTAAACCTGCGATTCTGTTACTAATTGGCAACTTTGTGAAAGTTGCACGCAGATCCTCGCTGCAAATGAAAGTGCGGCTAATAGTCAGGTGCGGCTTATATACGGACAAAAACCTAAACGTTGCTGACACCTGGAGCTGCAGCTTATAATCAGGTGCGGCTTGTAATCATGAAATTACTGTACTTTCCAATATTGTTTATACTTTTGAGCAGCACGAATTTTAGAATTTTATGAGGAAGAAAATGTGGTGAATCATTTTCTGTTTCATAATCCAGAAGGCTAAGCAGTTGTGTTAGCGAGTGGTGACCATGAAAGCCAAACTAACTGAACTGCTACTAACTGAAATTTCCAGATACATGATCTCAGCAGATAAATTCACTCCTATTTGCCTTGTCTTCTGACAGCTTTTACAGGGGTTGTATTGCTCTACATTCAATTACAAATGATTTGGTGTCCAGGTGACAGAGTTGCAGTCTTCATTAAAGAATGTGGATCACAAAATTCCAATTAATACAGTCTCCATTAATACAGAAAATGTGGGAAATATACTGGTGAATTATTTCCAAACTTGCAACTAATTTTTAGGCTGCTGACATGTGGGAATGGAGCTGACTGGGATGGAGAATGGGACAGTCCCATCTTCTTACACAGAAGGCAACAACTTAAGGCCATGGGAATCAGGTCTATAGGTAGAGGGACTAATAGTCAGGCTAGTGTGAGCAAAATTAGAGAAGTGAGGACCCATGGGACCAATATGACAGAAGGTCTGCCCCTATAAGGCTGTGTTTCTAGAATGTTTCCACTTCTCTCCCCTGACTGGTAGTCATTTGCCACATTATTTTGCATATTCCTAGTCCTAGTTTGTGGTTGGATCCCTGCACTCAGATCAAACCCCAGATCTACTATACTGTTCAACCTACCCATTTGGAACCTTGGGTGGTTGACCCTATACTGCGTGTTCACTTTGTGCTGTTTTACTTTTTGGGTAACCCAGTCGTGTCTGTCATTTTTATTTGCCACACCACTCTTGGTTGGTCTGGTTCCAAGGTTAGCAGAGCTGAACTGTGACATTGAAACTCCAGTACTACTTTTTAGTGGAATTGTATGCACACTAGGCATGACCAGGCATGAATGAGACAAAACTAACAGGTCAGTATGATGACATTTGAACTCAACAGTTTTATTTTTCCTCAACAGTAAGAGGAGAAAAAGAAGAACAAACTATTGCCAGGGAAGTATATTTTCCCCCTTTCCCTGCTAGCCGCATGATTTAATGAATATTACTCAGAAATATCAACAGTGCTGCTACAGCTAAATTTCAACAGTGAACACACATTTGTGCATGTAGTGTAAAAAATAATTTTGATCCTTGCAATAGATCAATATCTTTGTTTTCCTCAGCAATGAGCACTGCTTTTATCCTGGATGCCTTTTATTCTATTATATTGCAGACAATACATCCCCAAAGCTGAAATGGACTTCCACCACATTTCGCTGTTATTGCTTTTTGCCTCAGTATGTCTGTCTTCAATCATATTGGCAGCAATTGTTAAAAACAAACAAACAAACAAAAACCTACCAAAAAACAAAACCAAAAAACCCCAAAAGCTTAAATTTATTTTCATTCAAAATTGTACCTGTGCCAGAAATCTGGGCTTTTGACTGTAAACCTCTGTCTCTTGCACTTAAAACCTTTTTAGTTGTATAAAAAAATACGATGCTGCGTATAACCTACCCTGTAAAATCCATTATTATCTAGGACATTAGTCAGGACACTGCTACATAACAGAATCTTCTTCTTCTTAAGTCTAGATGTGGTAACTCCTCTTCCAGCTTTCTGAAGCTTCCCCATAAAATATTTTTGGTCAATTCTGTAAATTCTGTTACTTTCCTTGCTTCTTTCAGCCAATTTGTTGCTTGGAGTCATGCTCAAGAGCATCATAACTCCTCCTCTATTAAGTAGATATGAAAACTAAATGATTCCTCAGTAAACTGAACAGCAAAATTAAACATGGACTCAAACACAAAAGAAGAATGATCTTATACTACTAATACTGATTTATTTCCAATGCAAATGACACTAAAATTAGTATAATTAGAAATTATTCATTAGAAATTATTTAATTTACTTTGGCAAACAAATTATGTCAAGTTGCAGAATCAGACAGGAAATTAGTAAAATGCTGTTGGGAAGCTAGTACTTCAGAGCTGTGTGAAGCACTTTCAAGGATTGTAACCTGAACAAAAGCCATAATCCTCTTTCATTGCACTCAACAAAATGTCAAATTTTGAAAAATTCAGGAAAGTGAAGTAAAGTAAGTCTTATCGTGGAGCAGAAAAAGGAAAAAATTATTAACAGACAGAAGAAGTTTCATACATGAACATTACCTGTAAGTTTCACTAGTGATAGGAGACACTACCTTCCCTATGGCTGATAACCTTCATTTACCCACTAACATTTTTGCCATCAAAATGCTGCAAGCAGAAGAAAGCTGAGGTATTTTTGCTCCCTTGTTCTGGCTTATTCCTATCACACGGATAACAGATCCATGACAAAGAAGGAAAGGAAAAAGAAAAGAATAAAGGTAGCTGCAGGTTTGGAGAGCTCATGGTTTTTCTACCCTTCTGCTTTCCAGGTTGCACAGACTTTATACCAAAATCATTCTCAAAGCCTCTTAGAAGACTGAAATCCCAATAAATGAAATCCCCAAACTACAAGACCTCTTCTACAGTCTTCCAAACTTTAGTGCAAGTTAGGAAGAAGATATCTAACTTTCATTTAACAGTTGCAGTGAAAAAAGTCCAAACTTTAGCATCTTTTTGGGTTTTTTGAAATTGTTTTTCTGACTGATTATATTGGACAACGGCATAATCACATGCTATTAATGTATTTCCTCCTCCTTTAATGAAACCTTTGATTAAGATCTCAAGTTAGGAATTTAGTCTTAAACTGCAATTACAGGTACATCACTAAGACATGGTCCCTTTTTGTCAAAGAATTAATTCTACTTTCTATGCAAGCAAATATTGTTTTAAATGAACAAACATTTTCTGGGGTGTCTATATAAATAAAACTGATCTTTTATCCTATTCCCACTATAAAAAAAAAAGAAAACCAAAAGGTTTTGTTCTCCTGCCAAAAATTATAGTGGAAGTTTTTAGAATGGTAGATGAATTAAAAGACAAGTCATAACTGTCATGAACACCAACATAAATAGATGGCCTGTAAAAAGGTTGATAAATAGTACAAGAAGCAACAAAGTGTTGTTTAATTCATCCAGTCATGTTCAAATATATATCTTCTTGTGTACCAAATTAAATCTTGGTTGCAATTTTGGACTTGGTAAATGAGAAACAGAAATCTGAATTCTACCAGGCAAAACTTCCCTTTTTTCCTAACAGCCATAAACACTGACAGAAAGTAGTAGAGGCAAGATGATTGAGAGTTACAATAGAATGTAAATCTGATAAAAAATTACTGATCATGCAAAGTTTTGTATTTTTTTCCAAATGTAGTAAGAAATTAACCCAAAGTTCTATAATATATAATATAATATAATATAGTTCTATAACCATTCAATTTATGACTGCATGACTTACCTGAGAGGAATGAACTTAGATAAGCTTTTTCTTATTATAATGCAGTAATTTTCAAATAGTTTTTTGTGGAAATTGAGTCCCACTGTGGGACTGATAAACTTACTTCATCCCATTGGAAGTTGCTCCAGCCAGGGGGAAGAGCCCAACATTTCTTACCACGATAAAAACAGAGGTTTTGGGACACTAAGGGAGC
>PYHW01009435.1:1223639-1241614 GCA_013186435.1 Turdus rufiventris
ATTTCAAAGAGAAGCTCCTGCCTTTCTCAGCAGACACCTGTCCTCCAAACTAAAACAACAACTTTTCATTCTTTATCCATATATAAGCTGCACCTGATTATAAGTCACAGTTCCAAGTTCGGACCAAAATTTTAGTCAAAATAGTGCGGCTTATAATCGTGAAATTACTGTACTTAGATGATGCTCATCCCCCTAGAATACACAGTCACTACCAATAGATTCAGAAAGTTCAGATTTAAGGCCAATTTCACCTTTGCAAACATTTGCAAACCGGTTCTACAGCGACTGTAAACTGTATAGACTAATGTATCCATTTTGACCTCTGCAGTATTTCAACTAGTGAGATGAATATTTCATCTGAATATTCACTGAGCTGAATATTTCAGCTATGTGAGCTACACTCACATAAACTTCAGACATAATTGTAGCAAAAGTGTGTTAACAACAATGTTTGGACATAAAAATGTACTGGTGAACATAGATAATCACATTTGCCCTGGTTGTCTGTTTTTTTAAATATATTTATCCCTCTACTAGTTAGACCATACACTAGGGAGTAACAAGTCAGTGGAAAAACATTTAATATTATTTTATCACCTTCCACCTCAGTACAATGAAGTTTCATGATAAAAACCATAAGAAGATTTGTTGCTTTTTTATTTCTAATTTTGTATTTAATTGATCCAAAATAAACCTTTTTTTTTTCTTTCTTTCTTTTTCCCCCAAAATGACACTTCTCTGCCATGTGGGAAACCCTTTGGTTCTGAAGCAAATTAACAGCTCAGATTGAAGCACCAGACGTGACACAGAAGTGAGATGCCAGTCAATTGAGTGGTGATGCCACAAGTACAACTCCCACTGCAGCAACTCGTCAGCTAAACAACACGCAGCTACTCTCAGTTTGCATAATATATTATCAAGAAATCGATGCTATAACATATTTGTCTATATACATCTCTTTCTCTCTCTCTCTCCCTCTCTGTCTCTCTCTCTCTATCTATCTATCTATCTATATATAGATATATATATAGATGTATTTCTTGGTAATACATCCTCAAGAAATAGCAGTGTTCAATAAGCACATTAAGGACCCTTTCAGGTAAAATAATTTCACAAATTGCTGTTCCCTTCATCCAACCTTACAGAGACAATAGTGGCCATTTCTGTTTAGTTAAAGGCCTGCAGCAGCAAAAATCATGCATATGGTCAAGTGGAACTGACAGAACTCAGTTTCACGATTCCCCAGCGATTCAAGAACTTCTAGAAAAATCCTAGTGTCCAAGTATTTTGCATTTGTGTGTGAAGCCATTCTCTTCTAAGCATTATCTTTGGGAGACAAAAATTAGAATTCTCCTAGCATTGATATTTTAAATTAAAGTTTCCAGAGGAAGATCTATGCATATAGACTGACAGTGGCTTCAGCTGTCAGCAACAAGCAAGGGTTATTTCTGAGGAAGAAGAAATTTTATGCTACAAAATAATCTCTAAGAATAGTTACATTCAGCATTAGAGCATGGTAGGAACAGTTTTACTCAAAGAGAAAACATGAGAAAACATGAGAAATTTTCCACATCTGTAAAACATTTTTGTTCTCAGTCACACCTGTAGTTCATTCCCAGGTACACTGAAAACAGTAACTTAGTACGGCACCAAAAGAACATATAATAGGCATTATCATTCCTCATTCAGGAAGATCTAACCTGTCATAATCTGAAGTTTCCTTCACTTCAATGGCACTATGTTGATATTCCTAAGAACCTGGACCATTTTGTGGCTGCACTAAAATGACATTAAATACTATCTTTCTCTACACCACTACCTCAGAAGGAAGGTTTCCTACATTCCCATGACAGATTGCAGAATACTGCTCATTAATGACCAGTAGAATATATATATATATATATATATATATTTTTTTTTTTTTTTAAACCAAAAACCCAAACATTTCTTTGCCTGAACAACCACTGTCATTAAAAGACTGCTTACTCTGTTTTATGTGTATCTGATTGCTACAGAATCCTAAACCAGGAAAAATTGAAAGCTTGGATAAGTAACTCGTGGAGGACTGACGAACAAATAATGGAACTGAAAAAAAAGTTACAGAAAATAAAATCTGAGATAAATCTAGTTTTCAGGACAGTGTAAAGTCAGACACCGTAACTTTGAAGAAATACTTTAAAGCTTGGCAATCTGTAGACATTTAACACTACTCAGAGCCACTATCAGTGAACTGATCTCCAAAAGGACAGTAGAAATAATTGCAAAAAAGCTTGTTGGACTAGAAAGAGTTTACCCTTGCACCCTGCAGTAGAACACATTACATATGGGCTTGTCTACTCGGCAATCTGGCAAATTGGGTGAATCAAGAAGAGAAAGAAGGCCAATAGAGAAGCTAATAGAGAATATTTATGAAAAACAGTGGTTTTTTAAAAACCAATTTGGGATGTGAACTATCACAAGGGCATAATTTGCTTATTTCTTCCTGAAATGCACTACTTTTCAACATTTTCCCATATATAAAACTAAAATCTTAGATTTTACATTGCATTTTAAAATTTAAAAGCTTTAGTATATCTATAACTGAAGAACAAAAAGAGGTGTTGTGAAATATATTAAGCAGTATTATACCGATCCTTTCCTTAGTAGCGGTATTTGTCTGACTGTAAATGAGACACCTTCTCATGCTGGTTTTTTCAGTGTTTATTTTTCAATGCAGTTTTTTCTATAGTTCAGAATACTGCTGAAATAATAATTCTCCCTACTAAAGAACTAAAATCTGAATGCAGATTACATGTAGTTTAAATCAACATAAGCTATTTCCAGAAAATTGTGAGGGAATGGGTATATTCTTTATAAAATAGCTTTCATAGATTCAAAAAATCACGAGCTAATTATATAATATTTTCTTTTATTTGATCCTTTGTTGATCTGACTGCTCTAGTTGCAAACTTGGAAGATTGTTGTCAAATAGTTGCATTAATAATAGATAAATAAGTATAATAATTTACAAGCAATTTCAACAGTTTTTTTTGTTAACTTGACTCTGTTAATTATGTTTTTGCTCTTTCATCTTTCATATTTTATGACTAGATAGAGACAGAAAGAAAGTGAAAGAAAAATATGAAATGTAATGTTCAATGAAAAAGAAATGAAAAATGTAACTTGCGAAATGTCTCTTTAGGCCAGTTGATTGCAGGGTAACTACCAAAGAGCTGACACACACACTTTTATTTATATCTACTCAAAAGCAAGAAAATGTCAAAGAATCAGGATGAAGCTGATTTCCCTCTTGTGTGTGTGCATAGGTTTTGATTATAGGCTTTTTTCTCAATTGATGAACTATTGCATGGAGTTCTGAAAATCACTTCACAAAAATAGTGCTGTGTTCAGGGTCAATACCTCTCCAACAGTCAGCTATAAAGTTGCCACTGATTTTATTTTTTTTTTTTGAAATAATGGGATCAAGTCCTCTTAGAAAGATTTTGGAAATCTGCTTCCAGGAACAATAGAAAAATGCACATCTGATTAATTTGTGGTATTCATTGGTTATTTTTAATGCTGAGGGGACAAACTGAATAGGATTTTACACAACTTAAAAACTATCTTTGAACTTGGGAAAGACTATGAACTTAATCTGAAAATTTGCTGTACTAGTATTTACTATACCAGCAAATATACCTATATATAGGTCTATATAATATATATTATACCAGCAAATATAGATATGATCTGAAAATATTAAAAAAGAGAAATAACAAATGTAATTTTGAAGCAGATTTTTTCTATCATTGAAGAACCAAATCCTCAAGGTTTTGTGTAATGCATTTGTTTTGACCCCTCTTCAAAAAACTCTTTGTTTTCCAAGGTTAGATAAGGAGTTTAAACAAGGGTCTTCCTGAAATACATGCAGTGCATCTGGAATCACATACTGTGCCTAAAGCCAACAGAGCCATTGGTGACACTCTTCATATGAAAAAATGCATCTCTATTTTTAATAAAATATAAAAAGTCTGAGAACTTAGCAGACTTGAAAGTCTTCATGCACATATTTAATCCCATGACAAATTTCCACTGCTCTCTTGTTTCTCGCAGTTTTTTTTCACTCTATCAATTCCCTCACAGAAGACAGAAACTAGTGAACTCATATCTAAATTTAATGTTTTTACTAGGGCAGCTGACAGGAGCCTGCAGATCATGTGCTGTGTTGCACTGCCAAAGCATTTGGCTACCTGGGAACACTTCCTCACGATGCACCAAAATGAGATTTCAGTGACAGTAAGGTTTGTGAAGCACTACTCCAATGTAATAATGTAATTAGAGTACAATGTTCTTGATTAAAGGTTGGTAGCATCGGTATCATAGGTAAAATACACCATCTAAAAGCCACTTCAAAAAAGGTATTTTTATCAGATAGGAAAAAAGAAAAAGCCAAATTAAGTGCAATTCCCAAAACTTAATGAAATCTGTGACAGGAACAAAGCATGAATCTCCTGATCTTTCTTGCTCTTTCTTTAATAACTTCTGTGTCTTTGGAATCAATGCAGTCACTCAAGTTTTGCAGCAGAGTGCCAGAAAGGGAAGAGAGGAATCATAAAACACCTTTTTTTAATTCAAAGCTGAGCAGTTGTTCTGCAAGCACTACCACTCTTCCCACACAACAGCATGAATTACACTTTTTCCACCTAGGTTTTTTTTTTTTTTCCTGACCTTCTTTGGCATTTAAGTGCAGAAAAGAAAGTATTTCAGGGCTGCATGTGTCACTCGGAGATCTGAAGTTCCGGTTGCCTGCAGGGGCCATTTAAAAACATTAGCATTGTCCTGGGAAAAGCAGCCTTTGGACATACTCTCATCCATAACAAAAGAGATTCTAAATAATAATCAGTGTGAGAATACATTGTTTCTCTTTGACCACTGGTGTAGGAAACTTGGTCATATCATAAAGTCTCGTGAAGAGAAGAAGCATGTAGAGACAAATAATGGGAAAAATAGGACGCCTATGGTGCATGTTCAAACTCTCAGGAACAGCTTTTACTGAGATTAAAAAGGGAAATGAAACTGAATCCTTTGACCAGCTTTTCAGTGAACCTTTGACTAGTTTTGCAGTGAAGTGGGTATACAGTAGCAATCTGTTCCACTCAGGGTTCTAAAACTTTTAAATGCAGTATTTATGGAAAATAGTTTTAGTTTATGATTTGATATGTCAAGCTGGAAGTTGATTTAATTTTCACTAGAGATCTCTCTTCTCAATGATAGAAATAAAATTTCATTTTACCTGTAGACACAGGCACTGTCTTTAAATGAAAAGCAATTTTATTCTTCCAGTAAATGTTAATTTTTAAAAATAAACTTAGATCAAAAGCCTTAAAAAAAATCATTGCAGTTTTTCTGGTCAGAGGTATCAAAAAAAGTTGACTGCAAGCTGGATAGACAGCCCATGCTTTCAGAAAAAGGATCTCTTTCCTTTAACAGACTTACTGTTGATCTAGAATTACTTTTCACAAAAAAGAACACAGATCAATATTTTCCTGGTTCTATGATGAGTGCTTTTACATTTTAGTCAGTTACATACAGATTTCTCCAAAAACATACTTTATTCAGCAAATATCTACAATTACATACTGAACATCTAGCATATCTTTAGATACAATTCATGCCTTGCTTTGTCAAACATAGTATTTTATGGTTTATATATCCGCAGGTCATTTAAAAATGCTGTCAGTGAAAAGGAAGATCTTTTCCCCTCTCCCTCTCTCTTCCTTCTCTCTGTATATTGTCCCTGAGTTTTGCCACATCAACAGTAAAAAGAAGCCCTACTGTAAATATAGAGCACTCCGAGGACTTAAAAGATACAAGTTTGGGTACTTTGCACTCAAGCAAGTTATTTTTCAATTTCATTTTTTGGAAGGAAAGGGATTTGGGAATTGTATGTGAAACATTTTATCACTGCTAACTCTTACATGCATCAATTTTGTGTATCTAAAATACTTCATGTGCTGGGAGCTCCTGCCAAAATAAGACATTACCAGCAGCTTAAGCAGTTTGAAGCACATACATAGCTAAATGGTCAGCCTTCAGATTCCCTCTAAAAACACAATAAACAAACAAAAAGTTGAAATTAGCGTTAAGTGCAAGTAGATGTAGTAAGACAAGCACGGAGTCCTGAGCTGCATGTGACCATCCACACTTACTCAATGAGTATTTGGTAGAGGCTGATTTAAGCAGCTGGGAAAATATCTGTAAAAAACAATGTGTAAAAATCTCAAACTGTTCCTCAACCTTCACAACAAACTGCAGAAATCTACATCAGAAGTTAAGAATCAGACACTAATTGCATGTCTGTGATCAAACTGGATCTCTCACTCTTCATTTTTTTTTTCTTAATTATGCTGTGAATGTATGTGCAGCTGCAAAATTTCGCTGGAACATTTTTAAGGCTATTTCAGCATGGTAGCACCAGAAGAACTCAGAGTGCAAAATTCAGCACAAATGCATTACAAGCACTGCAGACTCCTCATCATGAATTTTGATATGAAAACAGAAATCCTGACAAAGTGCATCTGCATCACAAAGAGAGATGGATCATTCATGTAAATAGCTCAGATTTCAAGCTTTACTGGGCAGAAGCCCAGTACCCAGCATGTACTGCAGAGTATCCAGAGCCCATTAAAAAGAATCACAGAATGGAAAATTCATTACACTAATAGACATTTGAGAGAAGATATTAATTAAAATATGACAGCATTACAGATCTATTTTGAAATCTATAAAGAAATAAACCTTTATCTCGGGAAAATATTATACTATTTCTAATGTGATCAAGAGATTGGTGTGTATCCTGATAAAAGGAGATTTTAAGTCTTGTTTCCTTTCTGCAGGTGGTAGTTTGTGATATGAGAAAACAAAATGTGAAATTCTAACCCTGTTGCATAAGGTCCCTTGGAAATGATATCTCCAAAGGGCTGCACTACTCCATAATTACTATTGTTTTCCCCTGGGAACCTCTGTCTAACAAAGAATCACTGGCCATCTTTTCTTTTTTTTAACTTGAACAAAGGATAATGCATTTAAAGTTTTATTATGCAATCTTTGACAAATTCAGCGAGATAAACCATTTAAAATAAACACAGCATGCATATTCCAACATTTTTAAAAGCTGACACAGAGAACGTATTGCCTTTTTATTTGGGGAATCACAGGTGCCTAGGACCTGCTTTGCTCAGGAATACTGACAAATATATGGTGGATCATCAGAAATATATGTAATCATATTATGCAAGGCATATCTACTATAAATATTCTTGTTAAAGCCACAATTAAAATTTAATTTTCTGGCATGTAAAATGAAAGCAGTCAGGCCTCTGACTTGAAAGATCAAAACTACTTCACTTCCCAGAAAAACATCCCCAAACAAGCTACATGCCTGTTAATTGAGTCTTAGGGGACAGAACATAAGAAAATAAAAATTAATTTCCCTGCTTACTGTACACTGTTTGACTTTTGGATTACAAAATAAAGCTGAGTATACTCTCCCCAGCTACTACCTAAAGGACTTCCAAGAAAACCCCCAAAAACCTAAACAAAAAACAAAGAAAAAAACCCATCCAAACCCCAAAACAGACAAACAAAAAAACCAACAAAAACCCCCTAAATGGCAAACAAGTAAACAAACTAAAAAAAACCCAAACCAAACCAAAACAAAACCCCCCAAAACCCCAAAACAAAACAAAACTAACCAATAACCAACTAACTAACCAACCAAAAAAAAACCCACCAAAAACCAAATTAGATTTCTATTTCAGCTTTTCTCTGTTCAATCCAAAGAGTGTGTCCTTTATCCAAGCACAATTTAAAAATTCCAATTGTTGCAAGGTGTGCAGCAATACTTAGTTAAGTGTTACACTTCAATCGAGTGTTAAATCTCACAAAGTAAAAATTCATACATAACATAAGCTTTTATTCCTTAGATATCCAAGATTTATTTTTGGACATGGAAGGACATTAAATGTCTGGACTCTAGATATCAAGCTCTATAAGAATTCATACTGAACCAGAATGCAGAAATGTTGAAAAATTTTCAACAATAATTTCAGCAATCATTTTCTTTGAAGCAGCATTCAGAATTTATGTTTAGGTCAAGTATCAAGGATTTCATATTATATGCGCTACATTACTGCTAACAGTAAATAATAACAGTTAAAGAACAGATTGAGTTTCATTCAATAACTTGAACAGATTCCCTTAGTCAAATCATTCCAGAAGAATATTTTTGATTCTGAACTAAGTACAGTAATTTCACTATTATAAGCCACACCTGATTGTAAGCTGCAGCTCCGGGTGTCGGCAACATTTAGGTCTTCGTCAATATATCAGCCGCACCTGATTATAAACCGCACTTTCGTTTGCAGTGAACATTCACTAAGTTGCCAATTAGTAACAGAATCGCGGGGTCACGGGGTTTACCGGCAGGTGCTGACGTTGGAAACATTATTTCCAAGCGAAAAAAGATACAGACAATAGCTGCGGCAGCGTACCCTGCAAGTTTTATTTATGAGTGGAAAAAGATACAAACAATAGTGTGATCATTTTGAAAGCATTTCCAACGGATCCGTGTTGCCTTTAAACAGCTGCTCAGCCACTCAGCTGCGCAGCTGCACAAGACTGAAAACACTGAAAAAAATACAGAGAACTATCACGGGCTCAGATCGGCAGCACCGCCTCGTTGCTGGGGCTGTGTGGGCTCCAGCTCAGCTTGGGGCTGCTGTGGGCTCTCACTTCTGGGTTGCAAATTTTCTGAAAATCATTCATATACTGGCCACTCCAGAGTACAAGCTGCACTTCTGGGTACGGACCAAAACTTAGCCAAAATGGTGCGGCTTATAATCGTGAAATTACTGTACTTAAGTCCACTTATTTGTTGTTTTGTGCAGTGTATCATGCTTGAAATACCAAGAAGTTATGTCAGCTGGCAAAGACTCTAGATCTCTCAGTCTCAAAAAGGCGATTACCTTCCTGTCTCCAAAAAAAGCCATACCAAGTAGAACCACCAAGGAATCTTAACCATGATTTAAAGATATCACAAACCTGTCATAAACTCAAGTAGGTACTCAAATCCTCAACCAATTGACTAGAAAAAAACCTGTGTATTCCAGAATGTTTGGACTTTTTTTTTTTTTTTTTTTTCCCTTTTGGTAAGACCCATGCTGCATACAACAAAATTATTTAACTAAGGTCATGCCTATACAAGGAAAAATGCATTGATTTAACTAAAGTGATTGATTTTAAATCCAGTTAAACTGGTGCAAATATCTAATGTAAATGCACTTATCCCAGCTAAGACCTCAGTTAAATTAATTTAGCTTACTTCAGCAATTTATCAATGTTAGCTAAACGAATTCTAGCAAAGGTTAAGCAGGTTTAAGTGCTTCTGTATAAGGAGTTTGAACAGATTTAACTATATTGACTTTAAAACATTTTAATTAAAACAGTGTAACAGTCTCATATGGACAAGGTTTAAATTCCCAAGGCAGAGAAGCAAAGCAGCAAACTGAAATTTGTCCTGTCTTCCACCTGGGTACTCTTCTGTTGATAAAGGGTACATAGGCTATGTAAACAGCATGTGGCAGGAGGCACAGTAGAATCAAACTAATTTCAGAAGCCAGAAGTTTTTGTGAGACCAGCAGAAAAAGGAGAAAATAAAAAAAAAACCAACAAAAACCCAAAACCCACCCAAATCCCAAATAATATTTAAGGATTGAGAAAACCTGGTCAGAGTATAAAATGAAATATAACAGAAGTACCATTCTATCATGGCATTTTAAAAAGTCTGCCCTCAGAATGAAAACTAAAATATCTGTTTAAGACATTAAAAAACAAACAAACAAAAAACCACTGGTGCAGTATTCAAAAAAGTTTACCACTTTTATATCAATTCAGTCAGTCTTGGAATTTCATGGTATGTATATGTGGTAGCCTTATCACATCTATTTTAACATGAACCTCACAAGAGGGATGACCAGTGGCAAAAGGCATCAAGATCAATTTTCTCTTGCCCATCAAAACAGAAATCACACCACTCTTTTAAGCAAACCTTCATACTTGATCATTCTTGGTAGTCTTGAGAGGCGTGGATCTGCAGAGAGGTGCAGAGCAAGCTCTCCACACTTCCTAGCTGGGCAGTAAATGCAACCCAGAGGTGAGAATGTGCCCCTCTATACACGTACACATCTATTCTCCCTCCTGGGTATGTGAGCAGAATCAGTGATGATCAGAGCACCTACCACCACTCAAAACAACTGCACAAATCCACATTCACTTTTGACTATATGATTCTTAACTCTGGTAGCTCAAGATTTTAAAAGAATTTGCAACTACTACAATACAGAGTAGCTACAGCAGAGAGGCTTTTATTCCCATTAATCCTGATGCAGACCCTAATCTAAACTCACTGCAGCTGGCAGCAGTTGTACATGACACTTCCACCAGACTACTTCCTGACTTTTCTTTCTGATTTTGCAGAATCTTCTCTTGTTCCTGAAGTATACTGGCACTCATGATCCATGATTCTGGCTACAAAATTGTTTAGATATGTTTTTCCCTTCCTGACATCAATCATACTATATGAATCAGCTAAGATGTTCTGTGTTAGATATATGTCTAAATCCCTCCCCTGACACATGAGATCATCACCATTACTACTTCCTTAGTCTCTGCTAGTCTAATTTTAAGCACCCAAAATAACATTTCTCAGTAAGACATACAGCAAATGCACAACTAAGTTAGAGAATGCATAAGCTTAAAAGTCACACATTTAGAGATATAATGTGTTCCCAAATGAATTAGATCTTGTATTGACACTCAGCTTTTAGGAGAATGAAAGAAACAATTGTAGTTAAAACTTCCTAAAGAAAACTCTGAACTGCTGTATTTCAGTGCTTTAAAAAAGATGTGAAAATACAGCAGGGTATGTTGATGACATATAAAGAAAAATATATCTGCAATTTCAAAACGCGATTTTAAAGAGGGGTTGGATATTTTAAGCATAATAATAACTAATATCAAGCAACTCTGTCTTTAGCTAAATGTCCCAGTATTCTTTGCTAACTTTGGTAAACTGTTTTCAAATTATCAGGCAACTAAGTGCAAGGTTAAGTTTAATCTCAAATACTACTAAGTTCAAAAGAAAGGACTTTATTTGCTTATGTCATCAGGTCTTTTTCACAGTTAAATGTGTATGTTAAATGTGTGTAAAGTGTTATGAACTGTGTGCCAACATAAAGCCGTACTCTCTCTTTAAAGACATAATAATATAATTTAGAAAAAAATTAAGAGTGCATTAATCTCATCTAATTTTAGTCATGTGAAGTGAGAAGGCTTATCTTTGCTATTTGTCTAAGCTCTGTAGTACCTCAGTGGAGAGGTACTTCTGGAAATGTCTGAAAAGATGAATCGTCCTTGTGGACCACAGGTCACCAGCTGAAGCGGTGCAAATGACTTATTCATGGCTAGAACAAGTTGAAGTGAACTCCACACTATCTGACTAAATATGGAAGGCAATTGAACAATTAGCAAACTGAACAATTACTTACATATTTTCTATGAAAATTGCTGTTACTTGCATATAGTTGTAACATATGGGAATGGTCGTAACATAGCAATGCCATACTTTGATGCAAAAGTGGAATTTTTATGAGTATAATTTATTTTGTTTAAAATTGGCAAACCCCACATGAGTAAAATACAACGTTTGTGATACATCTTAATCAATGTGCAATAAACAGCTTGAAAGTTTAAACCCCTAAGATAAAAGGTGCAAAGGAGAATCCTTTTTACAAAAGGAGCAAAGGAGAATTGTAACTTAAGATTATTTTCATACAATTATTTCTACGCTGTACCTTATATTATTGTCATTTAGAGAGTGTTAACTTGAAACTCAAAATCTATTTAGCATATTTTTACCCTTTTTTAGAAAGTAAGTTTCTGCTTTATTATAAATATTGATATATTTCACACTGTCATTCATCTTAGTGTAGACTTTGTATGAACCACTATAGGACAAGCATGGACTGCATGTTTTACATGACTAGTGTTTATCTAGCATGCCACAAAAATGTAAAATGTTTTAATTTCTACACGTAGGTATTGTCTAGAAGGTTGCTGCAGATATACATCTCTGATGAATACATAACCCATTCACATAGCTTTAAAAAAAGAAACACATGCTACACAATGGTTGGCACTTTGGTATTCTGTACTGGGCACAAACTAACATCATCAGACTGGAAAATGACCCTTTTTATTTGCCTCACCTGCAAGAATACCTTCAAGCACACCTTAGATCCTATGAATGTTTTTTCCCCAAAATGGTTTTACTTTAGAATTACGTCCATTACTGAAAACCTTAAAAAGGCTAATAAATATATCTGATACAGACCTTTGTTACAAAGTTCTGCCAGCAAACTTGGTTTTTGCCATCATCACTAACATCACTGGTTGCTTATAATAAAAGCAGGCATGAAAGTGAATAGCACAGCTGCCAATTGATCGAGTGAAGTGTTTATGCTGGAGAATATCCATCTTAGGCACAAGTATGAACATGTTGTAACTGACCATCACCTCTTTCTGAAGCACCTACTGGCTGTGATGGATCAAATATAACATAACAATAACCATACAGATTTAAGCCTGCAGGAATTTTTAAACTCAAAGATGCTCCAGATGCTGCTGAGAAGAGCTCATGTTCCTGGCAGAGTGCAGTGTCAGAGCAGCCTGGATTTTTTCTCCTAATGGCCCAAGTCCACACAGAGGAAAACCCTTCCACTTCAGAGGTTACCAACAGAAAATAGCAAGAAGACAAGTGCTTTCTTTCCAAGTGCAGTCTGAACTAAGAAGGAAACAAAGAAGGTGGAAAAAACCATTTTGTGAGAGGATTGGTTATTTGCAAGGTATAAAAATGGGGGAATAGACAAATGCCCCACTGGAATCCTCTCAGTGAAAGGGGAGAATAAATGAAAGAATTTCATGAATGGCTTAAGAAACATAACCTTGGAGAATAATTGAGTCAACTGTAGATTGAATCACCTTATTTTAATGAATGTAAACAGATTTGGGTTTTGATGGGGTGTACAATAAGTAGTGCTATAGAAATGCAGTAAAATGGATTAGATACCGCTTATGAATTTATTCAAATACTGTTTTACAATTTTATAAGCTATACATTTACAAATAATCAATGTCTGCCCTGCAGCTTTAAAAAAATAAACAAAACCAAAAAATTGCATTACCAACACTAATAATCAGCAAGTGACTAAGACACATTTTTCTATCTCCTTAGTAGTGATATATGAGTTTAATCTCTACAGTACTGGCAGTGCAATCCTTTCCATATGGACACCCATATGCTACATTACTAGTAACACATCTTCTAGGAAATAGCCATATGTTTCACTTTTAAACCTACACAATTTGAAGACTCGCTTGCATTTTTACTGTTCTCACTGTGCATTTGAAATACCTGTGGGCATTAAGTAGCATGACAATAATTAATGTTATATTGCACTATAGTGCTACAATTGGAAATGCTTCCACACTCAACTGTTTTCAGCAATGGTTCTTAAAAAATAGTAAATATTTCTAGACTTCAGTGTTGACTATGCATAGTTTTCCCCTCTATTCCTAAAAACAGAGGTATTTTTTAAACATAATGCAAAGCAGATAAAAGAACATTCAGTCTTGACTTTGATTCACTGAAGGCAATTCAGTTCTTTGCATATTGGCTCAGCCACAGCACTGCTTTGGAGTAATGGGGGGACTGGGGAACTCCAAACATCCCACCTTGCCATGAAAAGTGAAAAACTATATAGACCAAGACCATGCTGGATGAGGATCATCCTCTCCATCTGCACTCCCTCCACTTCACATCTGTCTGCTTACAGCCCTCAGGAGTGTGGCCCACAACGGCAAGCTCACATTTTGGTCAGGGAATCCATGCCACCCTCACACGCAAAATGGCAAAGAGAACACATTGAATACAATACAATTGTACTCAATTGAATTCTTTTAAATAAAATTTGCATGGTCTTACACTCTCCTACTTCTGAATAGCTCCCTCTCTTTCTAGAGACTGAGACACACTGTGTGTAAAGAAAAAACGATAATGTGCAGGCTACTAATGGCAGAAAGCATTAACTCAGAAAATTCCTGAGGAAACAGATGTCATGGAGATGAGCTATTTCTGAGCCCCTAAGACTCAACCCCTCATCTTGAAATCCAATTGCCAAGGAACTTCCATGTGATTGAAGAAAAAGTATGTCCTTGTGGAAAAGTAAAATAAGCTTATGGTCTTTCTTATGCCACGTTTTATTGCCATGTCTCAAACACAAAACCAGCATGTAAAAAAAATGGCAGACTCCTGTTAAAATCTCTTATCCTTCAGTCTCTAGTAGGCTGGAGGCTTGCTATTCTAGGCATGGTGAGTTTCACAGATTCTCATTAAAAAAAATTAGGCTGGTATTGACTTTGTAAGATCTTTCTAAACACTTTGATTAATTGGCTCTGAATTAAAAATAAAATTAAAAATTGTCCAGTGAAAGAGTCTGATCTGAAGTTCTTTACTGCCACTTGTAAAACCATTTTCACAGCATGACTTTTTTTATTGATAAACAATTGTATTTTTTGTGCTGTTTTAGTATAATGTTACTATTTCTTTCTGAATTGTTCCCACAGAAAACAAAGACTATCTGTTTATCTGAAGTTATTTAGTACGCAATTCATAAAATGCTTAATCTCAGTAATCTCAGTTTTTGCAGTAGCATGCTCACTTTAAAAAATACACAGTTCTTATAAACTAATTATTATACATTACTAATAAAGTCTCTATTAAAATGTGGATTAAAATAAAGTCAGCTACTTATTTTTCAGTTGATTTATACTGTTGTTTATCCAAATAAAACACATCAGGCTAAAATACCAACCCTCCTGAAGAGAGAACTATCTAGCTATCAGGTAGTGCATGCTCTTTCCTTTCTAGTGGTCACACAAGGTGAAAATGATAATAAAAGTTCAGGGCATTAAGGGACAATGTGACTTTGCCTTGTAACTGATGTCTCCCTCTACAGTTTTATGCACTCTCCTCAAAAAGAATTACAAGTTTCCAATTAAGGTTGTGATTGTAAACACAATTAACACACACGCAGAGGTTCTACATCTAAATAACTACACAAACTTCAGTTACATCATTGCATATATATGCATCTTTCTACACAATGAAATTAACATACTTCAGTGAGACTACTTATAGCAAGAAATCTGCAAAATTGAACTCCAAATATAGAAATGAAATTTATATAACCCAACACTATATCAAATGTGATTTTATTTCTCTTTCTCTACCCTTGGTTTATGCCAGCAGCAGATGATGAATTTAATTTGAGTTATAGTTCCCACACTCATCTATGTTTATATACACTAATTCATCACTACACAGAAAAGCCCTAAAGTATATTAACACAATATGTTATGATTCCAGACATCTGCTTTATTTGTTTTGAGAACCAGAAAAGATAAATGATAAAATATTACTACCAATCTCATTTACAATAACTCATTATTTTACTAAAATAAGACTGAAAAAAATTCTTATCTACAAAATATAGCCATAGCGAAAATTGTGTACAACTGTATTAGCCTCTAATTTTGAATTTACAGTAATTCCATGATTACAAGCCGCACTGACTAGAAGCCGCATCTCCGGGTGTTGGCAAACATTTTGTTCTTTGTCCATACACAAGCCACACCCAAATGTAAGCCGCTCTGTCATTTGCAGCAAGGACCCGGGTGCAACAAATTTGCCAAATAGTAACAGAATCACAGAATAGCTGGGTTTACTGGCTCGGCCCTGCTCAGGGCGGCTGCCAGGGAGTGGCCCCGGCCCTGCTCGCCGCAGCTGCCAGGAAGTGGGAGAGCGGTGTGCCTGGCCGCCACTGCCGCTGCGTTTGTCAGGGCTGGGCAGCACTGCTGTGCTTGCGGGGGGGCAAGTGGTGCTGCCGTGCTTGTCAGGGGTGAGTGGCACTGCTGCGGTTATCGGGGCTGGGCAGCGACGCTGCGCTTGCAGGCTCTCACTTCCAGGTTTGGAAATTTCCTAAATTTGTTAATATATTAGCTGCTCTGGAGTGTACGCCGCACTTCTGGGTTGGGAGCTAAATTATAGTCAAAATGGTGCGGCTTGTAATCGTGAAATTACTGTACTTATAGCCTGAGATCAATTTGCATCACATGTCTCCTGATATGTAATTGATATACTTATTTCAGAAATAAAAATAATTAGCTCACTAAAAACTTAAAATTTACTAGGAGAGAAATTGTGGAGTCTCCCAGTTAGTAACAGACTTTTCTGCCATCTGTTTTCTATTCTTACAGTCCAACACACAAAACAAATTAACAATATTAATCTGCACTGTTCCTGAATATTTAAATCCTGAATTAAAAAAAATAATTTAAGTTTCTGCACTTTTAATTCTGATTATTGTTTTCCCTCCTTAATAGTTGTGTAACAATGTAAATGCCAAAAAATGGAATCTTTGAAAACTAGAAGTAAATTGACTTGCAGGGCTGACTACGGAATTAATTTACTAGAACAAAAGAACATATTACGGTATATAAAGACAGACATGACACGCTAATTTCCATATTTAATCATGTCACTGCAGGACATTTTCTGCAGTAAATTCCAGGTTTCCTAATTTTGTACAGTGCACCTACACATATGGTCACCATGGTTACTTGGGGCAGCAGGACTAACACCAGACCTGCCAAAAACCAGCACTGGGTCTTTGACCTGTGCCCCAAGACAACACAGGTTAAACAAAGCACATTCAGTTCCTGCCTGTGTCAGTGTGCCCACGTTTCCCCTCTCCTGACCTTCATAAACCAACAGAACCTGAAAAGCCCAATGTCTCATTTCAGCATGAAGTGTGGCAGAGGAGGAGTCTCACAGTTGCCAATTTCTCATGAGGTTTTAGAGAACTCTCTTCTGAGGGCCCATTAATGCTCACATAGAGGAAACAATTGCAGTGTCATATCTGGGGATCAACCTGAGCTCAGCACACCAATGCAAATCCAGAGGAAACCATACTTCATTAGTAGTGCTCCTCTGAAAAATCCATGAATTGTAACATAGAAATATTAAACAGAACAGAAAAACATAACTAATCTGAAAGTTTCTTCTCAGTATCTTTGAAGTGATGCACAAAAGAGTGGTATTCTTCAACATCTCATAAACTACCAGCTTGGAGAGAATGTATGTCTAAATATATTTATTTATTTAATATTTCATTAATATTTAACAGTTTTAAATAACTTAGTCTTCTTAGCTCAGAGCAAACAATGTCTCTGTAGTAAGTACACAGAAACAGGCATTTTCTGCCTTAAAATGGTTTCAATATTCAATATTTTCACCCTTCTGATGTTCACATAACAGCAAAATGCAGAAGAATGGTTAATTCTTCCTTGTCTGTCTACCTAAATGTTCTCTTCAACCAAAAGAAAAAGTAGGTACACATAAAGAAACGCAGTGGATACCATCACTATCTAATGCTGTTCTATGGTCCCATCAACTGTGACACAACATCCTACCACTCACAAGAGGGCTGCATCTACACCGCATTAAAAGATCCATTTTGTATCTTTTCACTTGGGGAGTAGGTAAATCTCTTTGGCATGATGTACAGTGATTTCACGAATATAAGCCGTACGGACTATAAGCCACATCTCTGGGTGTTGGCAAACATTTAGTTCTTTGTCCTTAAATAAGCCGCACCTGAATATAAGCCGCTCTGTCGTTCACAGCGAGGACCCATGTGCAACAAAGTTGCCAAATAGTAACAAAATCGCGGCATGGCGAGGGGTTTACTGGCTCGGCTAAGGCTGTGCAGGCTCGGCCCGCTTGGGGCTGCCGACGGGGCCAGGACGGAGCGCGCCCC
>PYHW01009435.1:1246816-1269480 GCA_013186435.1 Turdus rufiventris
TTTTTGTGATTTGTAGAACAATAAAAATTAAAAATCCATAACTAACATCAAGGGTTCTTATACAACCATGCAGCAACTTGTTTCTCCATCTTGATAGTAAGCTGATAAAAAATCTCTGGATTCTGGAGGAATATGCTCTAGTGAGCATAAACCCACTCATCCCCACACACCTGCTCTTTTCTTGATGTTTCTACTTCATGTTTTTCCCCTATTTCATTGACCAACTCCTGATTCTTATTTCCAAACATTTTCTGTCCTTTTCTCTTCCAAACTTTTAAAACTGTTGCCCTCTTCTTTGTAGCTCTAACACCTACTCTTAATTTTGATTTCATCCTCCTTTTTTTCCAGCAACAACTTTCTGCTTTTCTCTCAGCATCTGTCTGCATGTCTTCCTTCTCCTCTGACATACACTATGAATATCTCTGATCATTCCTCCTCATTCTTAACAATCTCCTTCATTTTGGCTTGTCAGGATCCAAAGTGCTGGATGGAGGGGTGCCCTTTTTCCAGACAATTTAAATGGAGAACTGTGAAGGGAGACATAGTACCCACGACAGACCAAGCACTGCCAATCTCTGACAAGTATTCTCTGGATATATGCAAACCTATGTTTTTACAATTTAGGCACACGTGGATGAATTTTACAAGGAGACCAATTACACTAGTATGACCCTGACTTCAAACTTCATGTAATTTCAAAGTCATGACAGCTACCCAACAAAATTATTTTAATAATGGTTCATGTGGACAAAACAACCTAATCTAATTCTTGAAAACTGCTGAACTGCCTAAAAAAGTATTTTTCAGAAGGCTAAACTGAAATATATATCTCCCATGGAGAAATTATTCCCAAAGGCGTGAACAAGCTGCAAAGGAATTGAAAAGAGGTATCTAATGAAGAAAGTAAAACAGTCACAGCCATGGAATACACCATCCCCTATAACTAGAAAACTATTTGTAGTACATTATTGACAGTATTACTTATTGAATAGAAAAAAGGTAGAAATTTACCATATTTTTCTTACCTATCCTAAAGAAAATGCCTACTGTCAATTTATGATTTAGTACGTTACATTTTCATATGATTGAATTGAGGAATGCAATAGTGAAAATCATTGTCTTGAAGCAAGCCACCAAGAGCACTTCACCTCCTCTAAAGAACTTGAAAGCATTACAAACTGTTGAATCTCCTAAAAGGAGTAGCTGCAGCTGAAAGCCATTAGTGTGCAACGCAACAGCAGCCGGTGTAGGAGATGAATGAGACCATCCTATTGATAAGGTCACAATCGATCTGAGGCTGACTTTTTTAAATTAGTAAAATGTTGCAGCACTTTAGAAAGTGTCACCAACAGCTCTTCTCCATGAAAAATGCTCCAACTTGTCAGAAAACTGTAATTTATTATTTTAAACAAAAAATTGCCTCTTAGCGATAGAGTATCATCTGTGGCTTTCGTTGAAAGTAAGCTTAATTTTCTGAAGATAATATTCAGATCTGTACTCTTAAGTTTCCTCTGTAAGTACTGTTACAAAGATGCTCTTCAGGAGTCATGTGAACTGCTTGAAAATTCTAGGATAGTGGTGAGACCCTGGCACAGGTTGGCCTGAGAAGCACATCAGAGTTCAAGGCCAGGTTGGATGGGGCTCTGGAAAACCTGGTCAGGTCAAAAGTGTTCCATGGTGAGAGGGTGTTCTTCAAGGTCCTTTCCAATCCAAACCGATGGAGAGATGAAGACTGAAAAGGATCATGACCTCATGGATCTTAAAACACAAAGTAGATGCTCATCCTCAGGGCCTAACTAACAAAAGCTGTTCAAGTTGCAAAGCACCCTTATCCTCCACTGTATGTGTCTATGCTCAGATCCCAGCAGGATCTGAAGTGTTGAGAGCAATATGGAAATGATGTTCACACAGATACTGTGAAAATCCAGATCATTTGAGAAAGAGAAAAGCATAAAGAAATAGAATACTTCAGTTTTTTAATGCAAATTGACCTAACTTTCTTCATAGATTTTAGAAAGAATTTTTCCCAAACACTACAGCTCCTCTTAAAGCTGGTGATTTTCAAGTCTCCTTCAAAAATGTGTTTTTGAACATCAAAGAATGATGAAAATGCCAATGACCGAAGGTCATACAATGACTCAGTTTCTGACTAAACTCAGGCACCAACAGTGAATAAACTCCAATACATTAGCAGACATAAAAGCTGTGGTGTAAAGTATATATTCTGGATTAACAAAACACTAGCTGTTTACATGTGAAAGAGAGAATAAGCATTAAATACAAAATGTATGTCTATTGTCCCAGCTGTATTTGAAATTCTCTCTTCTTAATACTGAGATTTTTCAATTCTGCATCTAAGTTATTCAACAAATAAACTTAACTCACTAAATCACAGGTACTTAATTGTTGCCAGTCTCAACTGAGACATGGCCAACAGCTGAGTTAATATAAGACCTGTTTATTAAAAGAGGAGCAATTCAACAGTAAATAAAAACAAAATGAGACAAGCTTTTTCTTGAAAGCTTAGAATGTAATTACTGTTTTCACGATACTTGATCTTTGTAAATCTTTTAAAAAGGGTAAAAAATCCATACAGCATGTGGTATGTGTACAGTTCATACTGTCAGATCCAGATATGCATATATTTGGAACATATTTTGTCTTAAAGTTAAAAGAATTTTAATTGCATTAGAAAAAAGCACAGAATGTATTTCTACAGTTAGAAATGAACAGTGTACTAAAACTTAGACTCTAATTCTAGCACAGCTTCCTGTTAATATAAGGTAACAGCAACTGTAGGCTGATAAAATAAAAAAGTAATAAAATGGTAAATGTACCACTTATACAGCTTCAGTGCATACTCTAAATACTGTTAAGTACTTTCAAAACAGTAAGCAGTGATATTATCTAAATGTCATTATAAATACAAAATTTCAAATTATCACGTAAACAATTGGACTGTGTTAGCATTACAGTATAGCATTTACTTCATCGTGTCACAACTTATTAGAAAATTATATAGCCTGACTGGTAGCAGATTAGGGTTAGAATTAACCTTTTTCTACAGATATATTATTTCCTTTTTATATTATTATGAAGCATGTGATCCTAGTTATTCTTAAATGCAAGATTTATTGGTCTATTGGTCTGGTAGGAAAATTATGTACAGTAATTTCATGACCATAAGGCGCACCGGACTATAAGGCGCACCATTTTTTGCAGCGAGGAGCCGCGCGGCATGCAACAAAGTAATGAATTAGTAACAGAATCGCGCCATCGCGGGTTTACTGGCATGTGCTCAATTTGCAAACATTTTTCACAGATTGGCATAGCCTTTAAATGCAGTCCCAGGCACCCTCCCCGTGCTGTGAGCCTCAGCACTCCTGCCTGCCTGCAGCACCAGCTGGCGAGGTGGGGCTTGGGGCCGCCACAGTTCATGGTGGTCTGGGGTGGCTCGGGGCTGCCCATGGTCTAGGTTGACCCGGGGTGGCTGTGACTCGCAGCTTCTGTGGCCGCCTGCTCCCCCCTTCTCCGCGCGGCTCACTCTGGGCCACCGGTGGCGCTTCCCTCTCTTCCCGCATGGCGGTCGGGGCTGGTGCCACTCCGCTCTCGCCCTGCACGGCTCGTACAGGGCTGACACTGCTCTACTCTCTCCCCACACGGCATATACAGGGCCAGGGCAGCGCCACTCCGCTCTCTCCCTGCGCGGCTCATACGGGACCGGCGCCGCCTCCCTCTCTCCCCGCGCAGCTCGCACAGGACTGGTGCCACTCCCCTCTTTCCCCACATCGCGTCTGGTGCTGGCGCCGCTTCCCTCTCTCCCTGTGCCGCATCCGGGACCGGCGCCCTATCCCTCTCTCCCCGCGCGGCAGCCAGGGCCGGCACTGGCTCCCTCCCTCCCCACGCGGCTCCTGCCAGCCGTGACCGCCTGCTCCTGCCCCCACCTCGTGACTCGGCGCTCCCGAGGCACCGCCCCCACGTTGTGACTCACACTTCCGGGGTGACAAATGTTGCATCTTTGTCCATCATATAAGGTGCACTGGACTATAAGGCGCACTTCTGGGTTCGGGGAAAAATTTTAGTCAAAAGGGTGTGCCTTATAGTCTTGAAATTATTGTACTTAAGGACCTGAAATTCTCACTTTTAATTAGCATGGTAGCTTTTTGTATAAGCACAATGAAAATAAACAACAACTAAAGAACACTTCATGTACAAGTATGTATTCTTGCATGCATGTCCTACCCAATTAATTCTAGGGATGTTCTCTGTTGAGTATCTTCTCACAGTCAAGAACCAGTGAAACTATGTCCTACAAAATGAAGTTAGCAATTTCTAAAAGCAATAAATGTTTCTCAAATTCAGACTCAACTCAAAAACTTTAAAGTAAATGCTTGCAAGGGAACTATATATTCCCTAAAAGTCAAGCAAATATTCAAATGACTAATCAAAAATATTTTCTATTGCAACGCTCTGAAAGAAAAGAAGTATCTTGAAACCAGCATGACAGACCTGCTGCTTTAGCTGCCTCTTAAATTATGGGAACCTGGTGTGGAAGACCTTAATCACAATAAAATGTCAAGTGTACAGCATGAGGACAAGTCAAGGATGTTTGAAGTCCCTCAATTTCAAAGAACTATCAGAGTAATATTAAGCCCTGAAGTTTACCATGTAACCAACAGCAATAGTAAATATCATAGTTTGAGAGAAAAACTCTGCATTCATATGATAGCATATCATATCATTTATATGACAGTATATCTGTGCATGTTTGATATAAATATTGATATAAATGTTTACAGAGTTATAAGTTTCACTGCAAAATACAGTGAAGGAACTAGGACACTTGTCACAAAACTCAAATATTTTCCTTTTATTCACATGTCACAGAATCATGATGGTTCCTACTCACTCCTCTGATTCCATGAATCTTCAATCCTTTCTGTACAGACATTGCAAGCACATTGGTCGGCACCCAAGTTCCTTCCTGTATCTAATGGATGCTCCAAACTACAGATCTCCCCACCCTACCTTGCCATAATTACTCCACATACAAAGGGTCCAGGTCTGCTGTGATTAATTAATAGATGAGAAAAACATTTTAAGGAGGTTCAAAACCCAGTGGACTCCTCCAGGGCCTCTGTGGCACACAGGGAGGAAGACAGGTCCACTCACAACACTGTGACTACAAGAGCAGGGCTCTAGAGTGTGAATGCTCAGAATTCCGGTCAAATAACTTGCAGAGTGGCCCTGTGATGAATCTCATCACCACAATGCATAACAGGAGTTTGGTCATCTGGGTGGAGTCTCCTTTACACAAGTCCTTTTTCTCTGTTAGGGAAAATCTCAATAGAGCTTTTGTGAGCAATTTCTGATGGGACTTCAGATTTCTTGAAGAATGCATGAAGACATTTTTGTAGGGCTTCACTACATTCCTATGTAGGCAACTCTGCTCTATGCCTCTCTTCCATCAGGAGGAAAATTATCTGCTTCCTCAGGATCCCACTACAGTGAATGGATGACAGCAAATTGTCTAAGCATTTTGAGGGGGAAGATGTAAGACTCTTAAAAGTGTAGAAAAAATCATGTTAGAAAAATAGTGTATCTCCATTTTGCCTCAAGAGATCATGATTTATGAGTATTTGGCATAGTTCAACTACAGACAAATAATAGCTTTTTCTGAAACTGTACGGGCTTTACCAATTGTCACCACTATCTTGACTTTTTGTGCTTTATAAATGTGTAGGATGTTAATTAAACTCATAAATGAGAGCAGTGAAAAAAATCATTGCAGTAATTTCTACAAATACGAAAACCACGAATTAAATTATTTAAAAAGTTAGGAAAAGACTGCAGATTTTACCTAAAAACATAAAAAGTAAATTACTCTTTCTAATTAACAGAAATGCAGAACCTCTGAAGAAAAGTCTTTCCTCAGGCATCAAAAGCACTCTTTAAACACTGTGTACTGATGAACTAAGTAACAAAAAAAAAAGGTTAGCTGTAGCTTTTCTGTTTTCTTGAACTGATATAAAGACGACAAAATATCTAAGTAATTGTTTACCACACAGTGTGGGGTTGCTTTGCTCCTTATTTATTCATCCCTGCAAGCCTAGTAACATGACCTGAAAGACCTCAATTTACATAAAAATAAGGCACTACTGCTTTCACACAGGTACCCCCAGTTGCAACTGTGCAGACAAGAGTTTTAAAACTCATAATCTCGTCTTAGGTGGATTTGGTCAGGGATGACTGGCTAATTGGGGGAAACACATGAAAGCACCTCAAAATCCAATTAGCACTTCAGTGCAATTAAACAGCTTTGCTATTCTGTAGAGACATGGCTTTGATCTTGCACTGAAAAGTGTCCTTCCTTAAAGCTGATGTTTTGACTTTTTTCTCAGTAATTAGTGCTAATTGTAAACCCATTCCTGACATGCTATAAACAGTATTTTGCTGTGTTTGACACAATGACCTTAAATCAGTGTTCTCTTTTGTCTGTATTGTACTGGTTTATTATTGGCCTAGCTACTTTACTCATTATTAAAAGCACAATATGTAAAACATGTTAATCAAATGAAACAAATTACCTAGGTTTAAGAACTTTTATGGATACCTTCACCAGTGATATTACAACTTTGATTCCACTGAAATAGAGGAGACAATACAGAATAATAATAAATCACAATTGCACTGGTCCACTCTTTCAAATTTCTTTTAAATTTTGAATTGGAAAAGTTGTGTTTTGATTTATGTATGTTTTTTATTTTTTAGTCTACTATAAGATGCACATCGAATAATGAACTGAACAAATAATTTGTATTTCAGTTGTTTTGACCACTCCTCCCTCTAAGCTACATTTCTTATGCCTATGAATTTACTGTCTGCGCTACTGACCTCTGAAAAAAGAGCTATATGTTTTGATCTCAAATGTAAACTCATTAACACAAACATATGAACAATCTTATGCACTAACATTATATTTCATGGGAAAAATGTCACAGTACTTCTATTTGTTTAATTTTAAGGAATCTCTCACAGACACAAACTTACAAGAAAAAGAAAACAAAAGCACCCCTCTTTTTATTTTTTCTAGTTCCAGTTATTGCAAAGTAGTGTTTTGATGAAGATACTTATTCACACTTTAATTATGGTATAGCTGCAATGTTTAGATTAAAATATTAACAGGAGATAGACACTTCTACTTAGATATGAGATAAATTTTCTGAATAATAGAACACCTTCTTGAAAAAACAGTTCCAGTCATCCTAAAGCATTTGTGAAGATGTCAGGGATTTTTGTTGGCTTTTTGTATGCATGAAGCTGTCAGAAAAGCAACTGGTGGTTTCTGGTGTTTCTTCTTCTCCTCGTCTCTCTTAATTACACAATTCAAGAAATCACCACAATACAGAAAACACAACTTTGAAGTCCACCTGACTCAGGTCAATAATTCAGAACAAAACTTCTCTTCTTACACTCTCAGACAGTAACTTGAACACTACACACATACAATATTCAATGTACAATCTTTCTCAATTCTCCCTAGTGAGATCAGATTTGTATAAAATGCTTACACACTAAGAATGTGTTTAACTAGCTTGAAAAATAGTGATTAGTCTTTAGAAAGGAGTGAGAAATCCAGCTTTGAGATATAAGGCAGAAGCTTTCTCTGGTTTTCATACAAATACCTAGAGGAACCAATGTACAACAACAACAGAGCATCTAATAAATGTTGTGCTTGTTTTCCTTAACCTCATTAACTAAAAAAAAAAAAAATAATACTGCTTTTGTGTTTTCTGTGCCAGGAGTTGAAAAAATATCAATTAATTCATAATTAAATTCATAGTCATTCAAAGAGCATGTGTTAAAAGTCAGGAAGATTGTGAACCTCAGCTGCAATTCCGTTACTCTTCTCAGTTTACTACAGTCCTTTGACTGGTTATTCTTGATGTCCTTGAGACAAATTTCACCCTGCTGCGGTTA
Organism: Turdus rufiventris; assembly: GCA_013186435.1. Lineage (NCBI taxonomy): Eukaryota > Metazoa > Chordata > Aves > Passeriformes > Turdidae > Turdus > Turdus rufiventris. Next base: position 1,254,797 of record PYHW01009435.1, read on the forward strand.
TCAACTTGTAGTGCTACTGAGATTTCAGTTGTGGCAATCCAAACTTGTATCAACAACTAGCTGAACTCAAAGTAGCTGTTGCTTTGCAATGACACTGTCACAGTGCTGTGTGCCACTGAAGAGAAGCAGAGGTAGATACACTTTAAAGTGAATCAAGTAATTTTACTGCTGTTCCCACTAAATAATTCTACACAGATTACAAAAGTTATTGTTTTAGTAATGGAGTTAAACATACAAACCTCAGGCAACAGATCAATATTTTAATGATCTGTTTTCAGAGTTGAAAAAACAATTATAAGATGTGCTAGATTTTGAGAAAAATATTTATGTTAGCTCAGAAACATTTTTTTCCATCTACAAGCTTTGAACAAGTGACTCAACAGTAAGCTAACCATTTATACCTAAAAAGAAAAGTCTAAGCATTTTATACTGAGGTTACTCACAAAAAAGGCAGATCATATTAAGGCCTAATCCTGCACTTTCTGACGTCAATGGGACTCTTGCCATTGGCCTCAATGGGAAAAGAAGAGGCCATTAAAATATAATTTTACTTTTAGTCATTCTTAATTATACAATGATGGAATGATTCATTCAATTGTTCGATTCATAACATTTTAGTATTTATAAACACGATTAAAACAGCTTTGAGATACTAATTAAATTTTAGGGGCATCTTTTAAAACAACATTTACCTATTAACTCTAGTAACAAGCAAAAGAAATAAACCTAAATGGCATACATTCTGTTTGGAAACTAAAGGTGCACCACTACTAATGACACATACATTATATCACTGTTTTAAAAAATCAAATGCTTTCATAGACTAATGGTGAGGCTGCCAGCAGCGCACTCCATTCCAGTAGTTTCCACTCCATGCCATGCCCTCACCTTCTTTTGTTTTTAGCACCTTGTAGCAAACTTATAAATAGCAGATACTGAGACTGTGGCCAAATTGTAACATTAAAAATTCCTTGCAAATAGGAAGAGAAGAAGGAAGGTCTCTCTTTTCTCAGTGTTATTACCCAGTCCAGATCTCCACCATTAAGAATGTTTGATGATCAGCAAGCACTTTGCAAAACATCTCTCTGAAATACAGTAATTTCACGACTACAAGCTGCACCCTTTTGACTAAAATTTTGGCCTGAACTTGGAAGTGCAAGCTGCAGCCGTGCCACAGCAGCCCTGAGCCACCCCGGACTGCAGGTAGCCCCTGTTACTAATTTGTTACTTTGTTGTGTGCGGCACAGCTCCTCGCTGCAAAAAAAAAAAGTGTGCCTTATAGTCCGGTGCGCCTTATATAATGTACAAAGTTGTGAAATTTGCTGACTCATGGAGGTGCGCCTTATAATCTGGTGCACCTTATAGTTGTGAAATTACTATACTCATCTCAAGATTAATTAGTTAATTCTACTGACATGCTGACTTGCAAGGTAGGTAACCAGCCACAAACAACATTTTTGCCTTCAAAAACACCAAGAGTTAGTCTTCATTGTTTTCCAGTCCTCTTCCTGACTATGGTCAAAATGGATCCAAAATAGACACTGCCATGTAGCAAGACTCTGAAATGTCCTCCAATTTGGCAGACATCTTATTAGATAGATGATACACAATCTTCATATTCTTGGTATAAATGACTAAAATTAAAATTACTTTAAAATGGTATTATACAATCTAGTGCATTAAATTAAATTGATAATTGGCATTTATTCTGGAGCCACAACAAAAACAACAAAAAATGTAAGGAAGAAGACTTTTTTTCTTGTTGAGTGGCAGTCCAAACTGATCAATGAAGACTCAAATAAATTTTGGTAGCCAAGAGATTCTCAGAGGAAGAGTGAAAACATCAGTGATATTCAGCAAAAACTTTAACAAGGCTCTGCAGTGCACAGGAGGAAGGTCGCTGCTGGGACCTACAGAAGGGTGCCCTAAAGAAGGGTTGCGCCAGCTCAATGCCATTTTTGTCACAATGCTGATAGCTACTAACTCTTTAGATTAGAAATAACTGACCAAGTACTGTGAAATACTTAATGCTGTAATATTTGTGTATTGCAGAAAATTCTGTAATGCTACTGGGGATCTTGAAATATGGAAAAAGCCAAATACTGCTGAGAAAATATCATAATATTGAATCTATATTTAATAAATGAGTAATATGTGAATGCCAAGAACCAAACACAAGTAATGTGGGTTATAAAGACCTTCAATAGCCTCTTCCTGTATTGCACCAGGACTTTCCAAAATGTTCTAACACTGCACTTTAAGTCAGATTTTTTTAAGCTTTAGAAGTCAGATCTGTCTGAATTGCCAAGTGGGATGCACACTGCCAACTTTCACATATCCCAAAACTGATGATCAGGCAAGCTACAGCCTCATAAGAAACCTAGGAAGTAGTTTAAAGATGAGGTTTTTATCTGTGAAAACAATCTTAGATTCTTTAATTAAAAATCTGGGTGTAATCAGTCACCTATCCTACCTACACGGACAATAGGTTTAGCAAGCAACATTCTCAGGGTGAGCACTCTTCATAATACTGAATGGTATCTTTTCAGAAATATTTCAAGGTAAAATACAGATGGCTATTTATCATATATTTACTTAAAAAGCATAAGAAAAATGAGGTATTTAAATACGCCTGGGGAGACAGAAAGAAAAGTTCCCCAACAAACACTGGCGTATGTATTTCTGCCAGAAAGAAAAGAGAAGATATTGTATCTTAAGCATCTATAATTATGTTGTAATCTTCTGGCATGTACAGCACCACAGTTACAGCCCAGACATTTCATAAACAGACTTCTACTTTTTACTTAACAACTTCCCCATGAAAAAAGCCCTCCATATATAAAAATAAATGCACTGTGCCACTTTTGAATAGCTAAGGAATGTCATGCACCACCTTATTAACATTTACAAAAGGAAAATATGATGGAAACACGAGGGAATAAAGAAACTCTCCCCTTTCCTCATATTGCACATTCCTTCCTGCACTTACTCAAAAGCAAAGGAAAATATTTTAGAAAGTAAATAAGAGTTTAAGATCTGTTTTGCCATGTTTTAAGTCCTACTATTTGGTATTCATTCATCTTTTAGTACCCATGGCAATGGGTAGGCAGTGAACTGTGAATGCTGCCCTAGCTAGATATTAAAGAATTTCAGTGTGTTTGGACTGTTAGTGTGATCCATGTTTTGATAAGCACTTCTATGCATTTCATGCATTCACAGCAGTTTCATTTAACCAACAGCACCAAAAATGAAATGTTGCTCTTGTACATTTAAATTGCATTCCTAATTTCTAGGCAAATGGTGCATAATACAAACCACTTAGAAAATATCACATGTCATATTCTAACTTAAAAACATAAAAAATAAGCTATATTTTTGCTAAGTCATATACCTATTTAAATCAATTTCTGGTGAAAGAGGATACAAAGTTGTTTAACAATGGGAATGATATTAGGCTAGTCCCACATCTTTAATTCTCTCGTTCTGTTTTTACATACTTACCTGGCTACTAAGCTGTGAACAGCTGAATCTCTGCCCAGGAGGAATAAAATCCTTGTCCTCATAGATGCAAATACACTGATTCTTCTTGGCCACACTTCCTAACCCCAGAGCCACAGATCCTCAGTACTGTCATTGCATGTCCCTCTACAAGCAGGATGGCAGCAAATTTATGCTGCTCTACCTCCAGGTCCTAGTTCAGGATAAAGACTTTCTGGAACTGAGCCAATATAACGAGAAATGTCTGCTGTATTCAAACTACAGGTTACAAAGGAATGTATTATTTGAAGCTTCTCTTTCAGGTTCAAAATAATGTTAAATAAAACTTCAGGAAATGATACCCAGCTCATTTATTTTCCCATGACATGTACCAGAAAGAATAGTACAGGAGACTACACTTTTCAGCTGCTGGATTTTCTTTTAAAGTAAAAGAAGCTTAACCAAGCACTCCATTAAAAAACTGTGATGAATGTAAATAAAATATAATACAAAGTAACATTTTCATCTTTTGATGGCTGGCTACAGAGCACATACACAATACACACAAATTTATCTCCACACTTATTTTATCTATTTGGTTGTTTTTAATATCTGAATTTATGTAAGACACTAACATTTATGCAAACAAGACAGCAATGACATGTTAAATGCATAAATTTGTGCGGATTTGCTTTAACGCAAAACAATGCAGAGTCATTGCTCAGCCATGCTGTAGTCTGGCACATGCTCTACTGCATGTTTGTCAAGTTACATTAAAGAAAGCAGAATATGATGACAACATTATATTTTATGCCATTTGGTGTCCACTTGAGAGACAATACCACAAGGATCTCACAGTGGAGGTATCATTAGTTAAACAGCAACCTTTTTCTTTATGTTTTTGTAAATGTATGCTTGATTTTAAAAGACCCCTGGCATCAGAAATATTGCTATGAATTTTAGTATGTTCTAATGAAGTGATAAATCTTTTAACAGAAATCCAAATTTCAGAAATATATTTGCTGTATGCCACACGTATTTCTACAAGAAGGTCTTTAGAAATCACTAGGTTCGCCCATCTCACTTTATTTCAAATTGCTAGCTGATGGACACTGCAGACAATACTTCTGTAAGTTGATCTTAATTACCATGTGTACTGATGATAATGTAATTCAGAAATAGATAATAATCCATCTTCCTATCATATTTAATGGATTTCTAGAAAACAGCCTGAATGTACAGAACAGGTGATGAATTATACTAACACCCTGCACCGCCTTTCCAGTTAAAGTTCTGTCGTATTTCCATTATAAAATGTCTTCACTTTCTTCTTGCATCAGGCATAAATTATTAGATGTATAATTTGTGAATGTTAGCTTTTAAATAATAAGCACCTAGAACATCATGAGATAGAGTAACAAGCAGTCTTAATGTGAGAAGGATGAATTTTAAAACTCCTCAAAAGAACTACGAGTTCCTGATCTAATCATTAAGCTGTCAGGTACAAATCCTTACAGGAACATATATTTTTCAAGAAGTACCTCCATCTTGATGCTGACAGTCTTTAGATTCACTAAACATCATTCCATCTTCCTTGCATGACAATTTTCTCCCTGCTTTTGATGTAAGGAAATTAATTGATTTCCTGCACTGGAATACAAGACTGAAGCTAAGCTGAGGTTCCACAACTGAAGCCAGATTTTGCAGAAATTGAGTATCATCAGATACGCTAAAGAACCTGCAATTTTTAACATTTTGGGATATCTATATCTATATCTATATCATCTATATCTGTATCTTTTGAAATAGCTGGAGACAGACATATTTACCTCAGCTGTAAGTATATTCATGTGAAAGAAAATAAAAATTTACAAAAAAATTCCAAAAACTTGCAAAATTACAAGAATGTGAGAAAGAGGGAAACAAATGGAAACAATCCAAACAAAAGGCCCACTGCTATAGTTTACTATCACAGACTTAGCCTTAAGAATTTGTCTTGAATTCTGGCATTTATATATCATGGGATAAAGTCAGTTGAGGGTTCTCAATTTGAAACTCAACTCTGATTTAATTAATACACAAAAAAAGGTCATGTTAACACTTCTGGTTCAGGTGGTCTAGTTAGCACATGTCCCTTGCAAAACAAGTTATTCATGCAACAGGTCGAATCATATGAAAATACTACATTTTCATTAAAAGCAGAGTTAATTATTACAGAACAAGAGGCTGGGAAAAACGTACTAGGATGCTAACATACTAAAAACCCAAAGTAACATGTCCACTTCAGTTTAGGTCTATATCCATTCCAGACTGCTCTGTCACAGAAATAGCCCCAACCAAAACACATATGTAGTAATCACTGGTAAATTAGTCTTAAATATTCAGTGTGATATATTGAAGATTAAGCAGCTGCTGTTAGTTTTTTTGTGAGACAATAAATGACAGAATTTAACACATAGAGGGTTTAAACCAGGACATAAAAAGTTGAAACTTCTCTCTCACTACACTGCCTTTCCTTCTTCATCCTAGAAAGATAATCAACCATGGAAGTAGAACAAATTAACTTTATTATGGAACCAGAACAAATTAACATGAAGAATATTATAACTCACTGTGTCATTACACAGGGGTACAAACCAATTCCTTCTCAAGCAGTTTTGCAAATGTCAGGTTTCTTGTTAACCACATGGACAATTTTAAATCAAAAGTGTCAAAAAGGAAATGACTGAAAAATAAAACATTGCACCCCTGTTTCACATGAAACTAGGTCTATCCATGTGAAACAGGTTTATCACAAATTCTTGTGACAGCAAGAATGACAAACTTCAGTGACCAAACTAATTGAAGAAAACATGCCTCAGTCTTGTGATCAGATTTCTGTTTTTGAAAGATTGTTACACACCTCTACAGCTGATAGGTAAGGGTGTTTAGGGATGATGAGCCATTTGCTTTTGGCATCAGGCTGTAGTGGCACATTGCCAGCTGTCTCAAGAGAAAACTAAAAATCCAATACAAGAGGTACAGACTGTGTAGGTATTCTTGGGTTACCTTGGAGAGCAGTCTGACTGCTCTGAAGTCATGTCATTCATTCCTTGATAAGTTTCCGACTGTTCTAGCAAACATCATAGTTTGGTCTCTGGAGCTTTTTTCCTTTTCACATTACCAATAACACAGTGATGTGGCAAACAGCACTATTAAATGTGGTACCTTTTATTGGCATACAATCAACTTTTTCAGCTTTATAGACAATCAGTGATGTATTATACATAATTTCTTTACTTCAAAAAAGTAGACTTTTAGCAAGGTTAAAGTGAAAAGTTATTTCTACAGCTTCTAAGGTATTACTGAAAAACCTACACTGTATGTGCATATCACCCCTATTTCCATAACAGAAAACCCCAGAAAAATTAACTGTATTGAGGGTAAGTATGGACAGCCTGTATAATCAAAACCAGTGCAAATGACAGCATATTAGTGGTATATACAAAGTTACTAGTAATGCTGGGCAAATGTATACACCAAAATGCAAATCTACTACATCCAAAATCTGCTAGAATCAGAATAGAGAGCAAGCTCCCTAGAGAACCCCTAGACAGGCTTTTACAATAACTTCTGATGCCAAGCAGCTAGTTGTGTACAGTTAACTTGTACATTGTATTTGTTTGCTCATAAGCTGGTTATTTAAGTATTTCTATTGCTTCCTAGTTCTTTTAGCATATTCTCCTGGTCTTTCCCCACACCAAGAAACCAATATAAGTAGTATTCACAATAATGATTTCAATATTTTCCAATATATCCTACAGGAGAAAATAAAACCTCTCTCTCAAATGGAGGAATATAGCAACTTAAATAGATGATCTGCATAGGACACTGTCAGAATAAAAGGAAATGATCAGTGGGATGGGTTGATTGTCTTGCTAAAAGATGATACAGACAAGAAGGAGAATTTTAGCTTGCATAAGGATGCATGGGTAGAGGTATGTATGTGTGCATGTGCACTAGGACAAAATATTCAAGGACATAGCTGTAAAATAAGATTTTAGGATGCTGCAGAAAGCAATCCACAGGGTGATTGCATGCAGTGTGCATGCTCACACGGGTAGGAGGGGATAGGAGTACCCTGTCCATACATACTTTTATTCTAACAATATTTTTAGACATTATTTGTAAGGGATGATGTTACCTTGACATCTTTGCAAAGTTGTATTCCGGTTATGATTGCCACAATAAAATACCTATATGTGAACAGAGTACATTTATAGAAAATGTTTGGTAAGACCTGAAAACTATCACTTGTTGACATTATCCTCCACCACAAATAAAACTCAACCTGTCACACATCAAAAGTAATATTAAATGAAATAGAAACTAATACAAAACTAATGTGTCTTCTGCTGACTTGAAGACATCTAAGCACAGGCATCTATGTTTCTATCTTTGTTTATTAACTCCATTTCCTTGTACCTCAGATTACACCATTATCTGAAAACATACACATCAATAATTGCTCTAGTCCACCACATTTCTTTGTTTTCTGATCCAAGAAGTAAATGCTTCTATTACCTGCCCAGTGTTTGTGCTTCATTTTACAATAACAACATTTATAATGTGAAGAGAAGTCATGAGGAGAGAAATTATCTGGAACTTTGAACAAAGCTTTTTCAAGTATACTTACTTCAGGGCTATTAACAAACACTACCCATAAATAAAGAAGCACCACACTGAACTAGTAACATTCTTGCACATAGCAAATGCAAACATTAATTTCAGATCGCAGTTAAATTGCATTTAAGCTTATCTCTTTTCATAGCAGCTGCTACTTCACTATTTTGCTGAACAGGGATGCTCTCCTGAACTTTGTCTGCAGTAAACAAAAGTAGGATTGTTAATGCTAGTTTGTGAAACTGCATGAAGACATTTAGCTTTAATATATTTTTTCAACTGCTAAAAAATCCTGAAAACAGCTTTTTTTCTTCAATGCCAGGTAAATTGCTACCTCAGTATAGATCATTTATTTGTAAGAAAAAATGTTTCCTGGAATACTAGAAATTGGTCTTTTTCCTTGCTAGTTCAACGAACACTTTCCTACTTCTGTAAACACTTTCCTACTTCTCTAAATCATAAGGTAGAAATCTGCTGAAGAATCACTGCCCATCTGGAAAACCTTTCAATCATTGAAGTATCTCATCACAATTACTTAACTGCTTATTTGATAAAATCATCATCCCATTTTTCTATGTAATACATCTTTATTCTCTGGATATGAGATATTAAAGTGATGAAATCAAAACACTGCTGACCATTTAAGTCACAATTTTTAAGCTTTGTTTAAGTTTTACCCTAGCATATGCCGTGAAAGCTGATTGCAGAGAAACAACGACCACCAATGATAAAACAATGCTTAAAAAAATTCTTTTAGTCAATTGAAATGAAACAATTTGAAAAATGCTTCATACTTGATTAACTGTATCCTTTTGTATCATCTCTTCCAGCCCTCATGTGAAAGAGAAACATAAACCAGAAGCATTCCTTTAAAAACCAATAAGATTCCCACCTACGGATGACTCATTGTGTGCTACAACTAAGAGATGATATTAAACAGTTTCATTACAAACAAAGAAGGTCAGACTGTTTCTTTGTACATGGTTCATGATATAGTATTGATCCAGAAGGTGCAGGATAGCTCTACAATTCTTCTGGTTTGCCTACCCAGGAAAGCAATAGGAAAATAATTGAGGGTATGAATTTAGTAATTGTACTTTATACTTCATTAACTGCTTGAGTAGACAATTATCCTGCATCTCTAAGTATGCACAACCAGCCTTGTTCCACACACAGAGAACATAAAGCATGTAAAGCTCCTTGAATAACTCATGGAAAGTACTAGCAAAACAAAAGGACATTATGTAAGTTACAAGGTATATAAATAACCCTCACCAAACTTTTATCCTCTTTCCTTCTGCCTGAAAGAAGTAGAATAAAAGGAAGAGTGACAGCAGTAAATTTTGGAATCTGCTTTTCCTAGCAAGTAACATGAACTAAAAGATATTTCAAAAGCAGAGAAGTAAGGTAGATCAGAGAATAACAGAATGCCTTGGGTTGGAAGGGACACTAAAGATTAGATCATTCACACCCTGCTGCCATGGACAGGAACACCTTCCACTAGACCATATGTCTCAAAGCCCCATCCAACCTGGCCTTGAACATTTCCAAGGATAAGAAAGCCATGACTACTCTGGCCAACCTGTGCCAGGGCCTCACCTCTCTTCCAGTAATAAATTTCTTCCTAATATGTAATCTTAATACCACTCTTTTTTCTATTTAAAACCCCATTACTCCTTCACTAACGCCATTCCAGAACTCCCTCTGCTGCTCTGCTGTAACCTCCCTTAAGGTAATGAACGACTGCTATAAGACTGAATAAGTCCAGCACTCTCAGGCTGGCTCATGTCCAGCTCTCACCCCCAAGTCCTTCTGGGCAGGGCTGCTCTCAATTCATTGCCTGCCCAGCCTGTGTTTATGTTCTACTTGGAATTACCCCAGCTCAGGTTCAGGACCTTGCACTTGGCCCTATGGAACCTCACAGGTTCTCTTCTCAGACTTGTCAAGATCTCTCTGGGTCTCATCCCCTCCCTGCCGTGTGTCCATCACACCACACAGCTTGGTGTCAGCAGATTTGTGTCACTGACAAAGGTTTAGTGGGGTCAATCCCGATACCAGCTCCTCATGACCACCAGGTCTCCACCTTGACACTGAGTCATTGACCACAACAATCCAGACAGTTTCTTATTCCCCAAGTGGTCCATCCATCAAATCCTGATGTTGCAGCACAATTTAATTTTTCCAATCATGTAATATTCTACAGAGGTATCCTATACCTCCTCCTCCCTTCCCTCCTCCATCATTCTTTAAATACCTCTTTCTTTTTCAAAACTTTTCTCTCAGTTTCTGCTCTTATTTCTCCACAAGACTTGATCTCGCAGTTCTGACCTACTCTGGCATATGAAGTCAAAAATCCCTCTCAACAGGGACAGTAAACTGAATTTTATTTCTCATAAACTCCATTAGTAGACAATTATTATGCATCTCAAAACATGCGTAATTCCTCCTTCCTACCAGAGCCAATAAATGAGCAATCTAGGAAATGGCATTACCCACATGAAGAGAGGCTGAGTAGGAATCAAACATGCAGCAATAATGGGCAGAAACAACAACCTGATTAAAAAATACTCCAGGCAAGAATAAAAGACTAGAAACAGAAAAAAGGTTACTTTACAGGGACAGCCATGAAATCATGCCAGGCAGGCTTGGATTCTTATTTCAAGGCAGAGGGACTTCAAAACTGCATGACTACTGCAATACAGAAGAAGATACCAAGATGTGAAGAAGATGAATTTTCAGGTTCTTCAAATCCCATCACTTAGAGCAATCTTACCTTTCAAGTGTAAATATCACAAGAACTCATTCCATCATTGATTTTGTTGCAAGTTTTCAGGAAGCCAAATAGTTTTAAAATGTCTAGCACTGATATTTAATGCAGAAATTTGCATGACAAATCAGATGAGAGTTTACAAGACAATAGAGAAACACTTAAGCAGCATGAATGACTGGCTTTGTGCTTGCAAAGTGAAGCCAATGTCTGTAACTATGAAAATAGCTTTTCATGTAAAAAAAAAATCATGGTCTTTCTCATGAGAACTGTCTGCTTCTTTTTATCATATGTCTTAATGCTTACTTATTTTGCTGGCTGAGAGGGATTTGATAAGCTTCAAATGATTCTAGTCATCTATGATATCCAAACCCAAAACTTCAGGAAGCCAATTTCTACAAAGCAGAAAAAATAAATCCCTCTCTTTGCTGCTCCTATTTTTTCAGTCCTTTCCTGGTGGCTTCTCTCTGACTAATGCATTTGCAAAGCTTCTTACATTAGGCTGTGTCCATTTTTCTTTCTGAAGTGGTGACTCTGCAGGTCAGCTTGCCTAATTTGGAATCTAAAGTAGATACGTATTTTGTGCATAATTTTCACTGTTTATTTGCTGCTAGACAGTTTGAGGCTTACCTCTGTCTAGAGGACAGAAAAGATACTTCCTGGACCCTGATATGCAGGGAATTATTTCTCAGGGTTCTTTCAATTGAGAGTTTTTTCTAATATTTCACATCTTCTTATAACAAGTGTTTCTTTATTCATGAATCAAATTAGAAAGGAGTTCCATGTTCTCTATTTTAAGTATTAGAGTAACAGATCAATTTGTGAGTTTTCTGGATCATATCAATTTTATATACTTTTTTTTTTTTTAATCTTGTTTTCTCCTTCAAAATGTCACTCTAGACTACTTATACTATATAAGAACAATAATTTCATAATTATATAAAATAGCTCCAAGTATATTATGTAACCCTACCACAAATGCAGTTCTTTTTCTCCCTTTAGTTTTATGTAATTTTAGCCTATGTTTTCTTCAGTAAGAACAATGAATTGGTGCCAAAGATTCTAGACAGAGCAACAAATATTTTGTCAATCAATATTGGTCTCTTGGTACTCAAATGCTATTTGAATAGACAGAAGTGTCTTAAAATGTCTGTTAGCTAATTCTACTTTTAAATTGACAACCATGATACTCATAAGAAGCTCACAAAAAAGTTTTTAAATACTGTATGACATACAATATTTCTGGAATCTGCTTAAAAGTTGGGTGCCCAAGAGTTTGTACAGAACCCATAAGTGCTACATCTAATTTTAATCAGATTACTGATTTTGTAGTCACTGAATTCACATGTAAATATTTAAGCTAGAGCTCTTCACCTGTTATTCTGCCATTTGCAAACAAAAGCAAACCCCAGCTTCAGATGAATTCTGCTGTCATTACCACAGCTGAAATATTTTGCTAGTTCTTACTCTGAGAAGTATGATGAAAAACATAGAAAAGGTAAATATGAGTCATGAAATGAATGCAAGTACCAAACGGAAAGCTAAATGAAACATATACAGTAATTTCACGACTATATCATACAAAGTTGTGAAATGTTGCCGACTCCCGGGGGTGCACCTTATAGTCCGGTGCGCCTTATTGTCTTGAAATTACTGTACTTGGAGCTGGAAAGAACAACTTAGTTTTTTAAGCTTCTTTCCCATCATAAAACAATCACTTTTGAATAGGGATTTGATTTTCTTCAGAATAAATTAAAAGAGAGCACTAGACATATCTGAAGAGCAAAACTATTAAATTCACAAAAGCTAAGACAATTTCCTGCAAATATGCAGATACCAAAGGCAAACTACAGACACTGTAATGTGGGAACAACAGCAACAAAACCAATGAAGAGAAGCAGAAATTCTTACTCTTCTAAGTACTTGCTAAGCAAGAATGTGTTAATAAAGCCAATGTTTGTAATGCCACTGTAAATAGAAAATAGAAATGGATGCTTCATTAAATCTCCCAATCTCAGAATATAAACATATTAGAAATTCTTCTTATCTGGACACACAAAATTACCTATTAAGATTTCAGAATCATTTAGGTTGGAAAGTCCAAACATTAACCATCAGTGTCAGGTCCACCACTAACCCACGTCCCTGTGTGCCACTTCTACATCTTTTAAATACAACACTGGGCAGCCTTCAACACCTCTGGTGAAGAAATTGCTGACATGGGCTGGGTGCCCTTGGCCTTCTTGGCTACCTGGGCACAGCTGGCTCATGTTCACCTGCTGCCAACCAGCACCCTCAGGTCCTCTTCCTCCAGGCAGCTTTCCAGACACTCTGTACTAGCCTGTAAAACCATGTGAATGTAAATGCTTGGCTCTACAATATCCACAAAGAATGAAAAATACCAATGAAAAGTGCCTGACTCTGTGTAAATTTCAGACTCCAATATCCTACCACTTGATGACAATTTGCATCCTGGCAGCATTTATAACAGGTTCCAGGGCTTCTTAACATAGATCTGACTCTCAAATATGTTTTTCCTGACTAGAAACACTGATCACCTAAAGCATGCAACAAAAAGAAAAGCTTTGGAATATTTGATGCATTGTCACAAATTGACGACATTTTCTAGTACTCAGACTCCATCCAGAAAAAAAATTAATTAATCATTATAGAGATAAGGTTCATTTAAATGTTAAATTTGGGAGCAGGAGGGTGTATTTACAAAAGCACTCTTCCATACAACATTACTGGTAGGAACAGAAAAGCTGAATGGGTTGACAATGAACATTCCTGCACAGGGGACAAGAAGGATAGCGTTACATGCCTCTCGTGTATTCTTTTCCTCAAGCAAAGGAATGGCCTGGGTAACCCCTAATCCCTCTGAAGATGCTCTCCCAACTCAGAGAGTTATAATCCTTCCACTCTAAAATCCACACCTGCTATTTCTCCTTTCCTGAGATAAAATTATCTATGCTTTAATCCATGAGTACTTTCTATCCCAGGGACCCCCTATTCTGAAATATTTCTGAGTGCCTGAGCTCAGAGTTCCCCATTTAGCCATGTCACAGCCCACATTTCTCTTGCTGAAAACTACATCCTGACTTCATGTGGGCCAGTCAAACTGTGGGAGTGAACAAACCTCTGGATCCCTCTTCTTTATTCCCAAAGGCCACCACCACACAGTATAAGGTGAGCCTGCTTGCTTGGGCTGTCTGAGAAAAAGTGGTTTGCCTATTAACTTTAGAAGAGATTGCAAATACCCACATTGCACTTATGAAAACATTGGGAAAGTGAAAAGAGGCCAGGTGTAGGTAAGAAGGCATCTACAGTAGCATTCTTCACACAAAGTGACTTATTTCAGCAATACGTATTCAAAATTTGCAACAGCCAGAGTTAACACTCGATTTTTTCTTTTTTTCTCCAAGCATTCTTGAAAGTAACAGTGAATGCTGCTGACTCCAAAACAGATCAAGGTTGCCTCAAGACTATCAAGAGTTGAAAGGTATTATAAACTCTATATTCAGCATTGTGGAATCTGAAAATGTTTTACGTAATCAATTAAAACTTCGAAAAGAAGACAGAAAACATTTTCTGAGTTCCTAAACTGATCAAGGTTCCAGTTGGCAGCAAAAAACCCAAGGATTCTTTTCCTAAACTGTAGCTGCACATGCTATTTCTGTGACTGATTGGTTTTATTTTGAATTCTTTTGCTTTTATTCCCACACATCTAAAGCGGCTTTTATTCCCTATATGATATCATCAGATCTTCCAGATTTAA
>PYHW01009435.1:1269530-1281658 GCA_013186435.1 Turdus rufiventris
AACAACGCCAAAAAAACAAACATAAAAAAAATCAAGGCTTTCCATCTTTCACAATCTGATGTGCACCAACTCTCATTCAACAAAAGACCTGTCAGTAGCTCCATTATCAAGTACAGTAATAAGCTTAACTTCTGTGTGCAGTTCTAAGCCACTTCCCATAGGAACTACACAAATGCTTCTTTGTTAAATCCTGATTCAAGATTACAGACTTTTTATCTGTAAACTGCAATGTGCTTTAAAATCTCTAGTGCTGGAATCTTTGGTAATCAGATAAGAGACAATACATGAAGTTGCAGCTCTGATGATTAGAGAATCATAAGCATCTTACATAAGGAACAAAGCAGAGATGGGTGGAGAGGTAATTTCACCCACCTAAACGAAGAGCTTTGTGTACACATGCTAAAAAAGTATTATACAGTTTCTGTATTTTATCTGAAACAATCTTTCCATAAGATCATAATATGATAATTAATACATCTCTGTGAACTGGGGAACTGTGTTCTTGTATCCCATATCTTTAGACCCCACAGCTTCCAGATTGACATTTCATTTTTATTTATTTATTACAATACTACATTTTGTGTAGATATCTGAGTGAGGAGATTCAGGCACTTTGTAAATTTGAAAGAGGTTTTGTGCCTGCGCATTTCATATATATGTGCTCAATATTGTTTACAATTCAAGCATTGTTATTTCTTTGTTTGGCACTAGCAATGATACTTGCAATTGCATGAACAGAGGTAAATGTAAGAGGATACACCTAATTTATACAGTCCATTTCCTTTCCATTAGAGACCTCCCTCTTCCTAAAATCAAATTATAAGATATTATGCATTAGCAGAAAGTAATCAAATTGTACTTTATTTTACTAGAAAAACTACATTGTTGACCTTTTTATTTTGATTAAAAAATAACAGGAATGCATGTGAAATTTACCAGTACAATATCTGACTTACGAAATGCTCAGCTGCATTAGAAGCCAAATATGTAAAAAAATTAGTTAAACTGCTATCTTATCTTTTTCCTTTCCCTTAAGGACACCCTTGTAAGATGTGAGCTATTCTGTGCTCTAAAGGCAATTTTTCAGTTATGACTATATAAGAAATAAACATAATCCAAGCTGTTTTTTCTGTGTGCGTGTTCGTACCTGCATGTGCAGGTCTGGATAACCAAATATATGTGCAAGCACATGACTGATGACAAACCCCTCTACACAGGATCACAAAAAGGTATTGTGTATATATACACAAATATATATACACAAAGCCAGTGTATCTTCAGTCTCTTTTACAAAACCTGTGCAAAACCTCACTGGTCATAAATCACAGCTTATAAGGAAACCCGGCTTGCAGAGGGAATAGTGACCTCAATGAATTAGGTTTCTTTCAGTTTGCAGTTTCTATTATTTTTAAAGTGTACTTGTATATTTATTGATTAAAGAACAAAATAGATTTCTCCTTTCCTTCTTTTTTCTTAGCAGTTACATTTGATCAGAATGCTTTCTTAATCCTCCTCCTTTAATTATGTGACAAGAACACAGCACAGTAGAGAAAAGAAGCTTTGTTTACAAATTGTTGAACTACATCTAGGAAAAATAAGAACTGATATGCCCTTAAACAACAGAAGAGAAACAAAAGAAATCATCTAGGCAGCCAAAGTGAAATTAGTGGGTGTTATGTTTTCTTTCAGTGACACGCACAAATGTCACTTCAGGGAGTTACAGGTAAAAAAACAGATATTTTGTTCAAATAGGTACTGTTTTGCAGCTGCCAAAAGTATTCCCTAAATGAAGCGGGTCTTCTTCATTGAAATTGCATATCAACACATTTTCCCACTTTCTTGGCATATACAGGAACAGTTCCATGTGGGCACAGAAGGAACGAAGTCCTTCATGAGTCATTACAGTACATGGCCTCAAAGAAGTACAGTAATTTCACGAATACAAGCCACACCATTTTGACTAAAATTTTGCTCCCACACCAGAAATGCGGCTTACATTCAGGGGCGGCTAATACATGAATTATTTTCTGACATTTCCAACCCCTGAAGTGGAAACCGAGGTGCTGAGTCGAGCAACCTGACAGTAAAAGCCGGCATTTCGCGATTGTTACAAATTGTTACTCTGTTGGGCCACGGGTGGAGCTGGCTCCCTCAAGGCAGCACGGGGGGCGGGGGAGGTTCCTCCTTCCCTCCTCTGCCACAGCCCGAGGGAGAGACCAGAGGGCCCCGTGCTGCCATCCCCTCGGCCCGTGGGGTAAGCAGGGGACTCCTGCCCCCGCCTGCCGCGGAAGGAGCAGGCAGGCTGCGTCCCCACCCACCGCCACGGGAGAAGAGATGGTTCCGTCCCCGCCCGCCGCTGCCACAGGAGCGGGGGTAGCTCTGTCCCTGCCCGCTGCTGCCACCACGGGAACGGGTGGGGGCTCCGTCCTGGCCACATCGGCAGCCCTGAGCGGGCCGAGCCTGCACAGCCTTAGCCAAGCCAGTAAACCCCCCGCCATGCCACGATTCTGTTACTATTTGGCAACTTTGTTGCACGCGGGTCCTTGCTGTGAACGACAGAGCAGCTTATACTCAGGTGCGGCTTATTTAAGGACAAAGAACTAAATGTTTGCCAACACCCAGAAATGTGGCTTATAGTCCGTGCGGCTTGTATTCGTGAAATTACTGTACTCGTAGGCTCCAGTGTCACCAAACACAAAATGAAACACACCCACTACTGTAATTCTGACTGATGAACCCGATGTAACTAAAACGCATAAATCAAAGAACAGGCAATGAAATTTTGAATATGCTACTGAGCTCATTTTTCCTGAAAAACAAAGCTTCAAATACCACTTTATTTATAATGTTCTCATTCTGCCTGACCTATCCAAAATCCTGAAAGATACCATGTTTTCAGTCAGCAGTTCCATGTTCCTCTGTCCAAGTGTCTAAAATGTGGCTACAGCAGGGCCACTTTAGGACATCATTAGTTATGACCACAACTCCCCAAGGGTGTGAAAATAGCTTCCAATTGCTTAGAGTACTTGTTTCTCTGTAACGTCAATTAAGAAAATCTGGTATATCAAGTCAGTTAACAAAGTTTTATGGTGGTGGAAGAAATGAAAAGGAGCCAAGTACAGACTAACCATAAAGGTTACATTACCAACTTCACTGGCAAAAAAGATATAAACCAATGGTTTTAGGGAAATAGCAGAGATTCAGATAAAAAGTTAGAGGAGCATAGGAGATGTACAATACATAATTTCAGATTTAGTGCACCAGACCAGCAACTCATTATAGTTAATTATGCTATATGTTCTTTTACTAGACAGTCACAGTTAAACACTATGATCTCCTTGATTTCATTTTTCATAACATAGATGGTACCAGCAAAACTGGTCAGTTAGGATATTGGAGCATTTATTGCTGCTCAAATATTATTGAGTTTTCTTCATCATGCCTGATTTAAAAACAAAAGGAAAGTCAAAGAAATTGGGTTTTACCAATATGAAAATGTAGCAATAATAGCCAGAAAGAGGCTTTACTTTTTTCCCCCAATATCACACACATTGGTTTAAAACAAAGCTGTAGGCAACATAACCCTGTCACTGACTTTTAATGACATTTCAATGTTAACTGAAAAAAAGAAAACAAATATAATTATTTCACAAGGCATTTTTTTTTCTCTAAATAATAAGTTAAAATGTAATGGTGAAACAAGTGCTTGTGGCCTAAGGAAAAATTCAGCGTGATAAATATGCAGCATAAAAAGCTCCTAATCAGAGGAACCATTGGTTGACTAACCAAGAAATAGAAAGTTATTCTTACTTGTTAACATTTGTTAATTATCTTTTTTTTTAAGTTTCAGGCTCGTTTCACAAAAATAACATACCTTCCTTCTTCCCACAAATACAATACTTTGGTAAGATCTGAGTTGTACTTTGTGTTTATGAAAACGATGGAGTCAAAGCTGACTCACAGTTCACCAAAAGATGAAATAAGGTCAATGACCACAGTGCAGCATGTGAGATTTAAGCTGGGCTTTGGAGTGAAAAACTAGAAGTCTTTAGGATAGTAAATGAAGCACTGATAAAATGTTCAGAGACACACAGTGGATCCTCAGTCCATAGAGGTTTTGAAGAAATATCTGGGCAGAGCAGAGCCACAGAGAGCCAGACTGGGCCTGATCCAGGATGACATCCCCACCCTGGGTGCCTGGCTGGACTGAGTGACTCAACACAGATCTCCTTCAATCAATATTTCTATGATTTATTGATTATATCAAATTAATGGTATGGGTAATGCTGTAATGCCAGACCTAGACTTTTGAGAAACCCTTACAAACAATAAACAATGATGATTTCATACTTGACATTTTTTGTTTACTGGTTGCTCGCTAAACTTCATGATAATAATTTTTTTTCAGTTAAATTGAGATAATACTTCTGTTTAAGGTCCCCTAATTCACATACTCATAAAACAAGATGCATTACTTAATTAGGTATTTGAGAGAACACACATTTTAAAACATAAATTTGACTAGACAATTATTAGTAATGTAGATTTACAGATTCAATCAAGAACATACTTGATTTTTTACTTGAAACAGAGAGAGATGCTTTTACTGTATCTTCAAATTAAAATTATTTATACAAAATGCAATCTATAATTTCAGTGCTTTCAAAATCTGGAAGTATGAAAATATCCTTTTCCATTTCTTATTTATTCTAGTATCCATACATAGCAAAAAACAGTTTTGAAAAATCCCAACAAAACATGGACCTGGACACCACTCCCTGCCCACCCACCCNAAAAAAAAAAAAAAAAAAGTCCTCAGATTACTGAAAAGTTTTGTAAGCTTGTAATCGGAATCATTATGCCTAGATAATAATATTTAAACATTCCCATATTTGCATTCTTTTTAGAAGTAACTAAACAGGTTGACATCGTGGCATGCATTTCCCGTATCTATTACAAAATACGTAAAAATGAACAAAATATCCTAAACCACATCTTATTTAGATTTTCAGATATATTAAAATTGTTTTCTTACACTATTCAAGAATTCTGTTTAACCATATTTCTTCATTTCTCTTTGTGCTAAATTCTTGTGCATCACATTTCTGGACATACTTTCCCACTCTTCTGTATTAGGCATCTTGTAATTAGAAGAAATGTGGTTCAGTATGCATAGCTAAAATTAAGGCACCATAGCTAAATTTGGCACCAAGCCAAAAAGAACTACAGATAAAGTAATCTTGCTGTCTGAGTGTTCTGGAAAGATACTTGACATTTCAAAAGCTAAAAAGATTCCACTTGACTTCAGGGAAACTAAAATACATAATTTAAAAGCTACTTTGAGACAAATTTTTAATAGAAAACTCTTCAAATATTTGAAGTTGACCAAAACAAATTTTTATATCAATTTAATAATTTTTGAAAGCACAATGATTACTTGATTATTTATGAAGTAAATTACGTTCCCTCCACTGCTAACAGTACGGTTTCTAGACTCTGTTCTATGCTGTGAAGAGTTTACAGTTTACAAAGACAGCATGAACTTCTTTGTATAACTCATTACAGGTGTAAAAATCAAATGCTTTTGTCATAATAAAGCTAACCCAGAATCAAAATTATAGGGATGCAGAGGGGAAGTACCACTCATTACATTTGACCAAATAAATTGTTTTTTTGGATGCATCCTCTGTTCTTAGACAAGTAGATAAAAATCTATGTTATTAAATATCTTTAATAAGTATTTTGCTGATGAGTTGTAATTCATGCTTCAAACTAAAACAAATTTAAATTGATCAACTCCCTATTACTTGGTATTTAAGTATTTGGCAAATCCAATAATTACGCACAACATAACGTCAATAGCATAATTATAAATTATGTCATTAATGCATATTCATAGTGAGACCTCAGCAATTTGCAAAAAGGCAGATGTTTAAAGTTAGAATTTGTTTACATGTTCTCCTTCCAATTGTTGAAAACATTGAAGCACTGAACTGTTTTAATTATTTCATTATTTTAATTTAAAAAATAAAGCACTAAGCTAGTATTTATCCTATCGCTGTGGTATTAGCAATGTATTTTCCTTTTTATTCTAGTCAGTTACATCAAAATCACTGTTTTTTCATCCATTTAAAGAAATAAAAACATTTCTAGGTATTCACTCCCTTAGCACAATTCTACTATAGAAGACTACAGAAATCATTACAAGAATATTTTTTTAAAAAAACTTAGGCATTCAAAAAAACTACACTACTGATAAAACCACAAACTATCAGCCATCAATCCCCTCTGGGACTAATGCTAGGTTTATATGAATAATTTTGAATGTACCAAATGTATATTGTAATAGCTACTCCACAAAATGTGGTTTAGGGGAAAATTTCAAATATTTTCAGAAGTACAGTAAACTAAATTTAAAACTGGATTATAGCAACAGTGTGTTAATAAGAGTTGTAATTTGGTGTTTATCAGAAAATATTACAGGTTTCAAATATTTAAATTATTCTATTCAAGTCAGAAATAAGTTCATGCTACATGAAGTTTCACTATTGTTTTTATCAAGTAAATATACTTCTGACTGCAAATCAAATGTTCTTTTAGAACTGGCATTCTTCCTTGCAGTGTGACATAATAGACACCATTTGAAATGAAAGTATAAAATGACAATACATTTTGTTAGTAGTCTGAGAGTCAAAATCAAAATTAAAAACCAAAAAACAACAATTACCCTAATGCTCATAATATAATCATAATTGCACAATTTACACATAATCATTTATTTGCGCTTTAAATCAGTATTGAGCTTCACACACAAGTGTTTAGAATTATTGCTTTTGCTGTGCAGTAGTTTACTAGGAGAGGCACCCAGCACACCGGTTTTAATAATACAGGGGTTAACAAGTGCACTGGAGGATTAAAGCTTTATGTTTCTCTTTTAGGTCGCACAAAAAAAAAAAAGAAAATACAACTAACACAAGAGAACAGAAACCAGATCTTGAGTTAAATGGAAGTTTGGTTTTATATTAAAGTCTCCTAACACAGCAAATAAAGCAAGAACCTGAAATTGTATTTCTGGTAGTACATGCAGAGGTTGTGGCCATTTCAATTTCTGCTGTATCAGAAATATGTGTCTTGAAATTCAGAAATGAGGTGCATTTTTCCTGAAGATTAACTTAAGCACTTCTCTCTAGTGATAAAACAGCACAAAATTAAACTTTCTACTATGACTGATAAATTGCTGCCAAATTTCGCACCAAAGAATTGAAATAACAACACAAAGTACTATGCTTCCCATTGAAAAGCTTAAATTAAAATAACAGTACCTGTGGATCTCTCTACAAGACAAATCAAACCTGAAGTACAACACATCTTTGATTTCCAGTCAGAACAAGCAACTGGGAACAAGCTGTGTACAAATCATAGGCTGCTGCTCTGTTCATCTTGACGATTCAAAAGTAAATCTACATCCAGCTTCCTCCAGCTGGCTATTGTATTGCATTATTTTTGAGGGTACAGGTTAAGGGGGACAACCCACCTTCCATTATTCAAAAGACACTTTGAAATTTGGTCTCATCTCATTGCTTATATAGAAAATCCTTTATTATGTGCCATAGGACAAAGGATTTGCAACTGTCTGTTATTTAAGAAATATGGTATTGCAGTAGTTTATCTCACTGCATGGGTCTTGAAGACGCACAGTGGTATCTCAAATCAACTTCTAAAGAAAACTGCATGCCATTTTTGTGACATTGGGAATACAGATAAAACTTACACAAAAAGAAAATTTGGGGTTTTGATAGTTATGAATTATATATGGTGCTGACAAGATTATACAAGAGTTCTTTCCTGCTTCAGGGATTACTTTTGATAAAGTTTTAATTTGACTTTTCCTTATTAATGATTTCTACAGACAGATGACTGAAGTTTTCTGTTCGCTCCTGAAGATTTCTTAAAGTTCCTAACAGAACTGAAAAAAGATGTCCTCTGCTAAGGTTCCATTCCCAAAATACATCAATACACAGCAATACTTTCCTCACATTAACAAGTCTCTTCATTTCAATGCCAACATGATCCCTTATGGAAACAAAATTAGATGTCAATACCTGCAAGACTCCACGTGAGCAACTACTACAAACTAAGACAATAATAAATAAGTATAAAAGTAAACAAGTTTTTAAATATCCTTACAAAAGCTCTACACTGCAATTTTCCCTCCTAGCTGAAGGGAAATTTTCAGAGGTTTTGAAATATCTGAAAAGACTCCAACTTCTCCCTGCACACTCCAGCATAAACAGTAATGCCATTATAATGGAGGAAAAGGCAGTAAGTTATAATAGGTATTGTTGGTTGGTTAAACTACATAAAAATCTGAAATTCACCTCTGTTGCTGGAATAAGCTTTCGTTGATCGTCATAATTACCACGGTTTCTATGGAAATATTTGCTTTGGAATTCAGAAAGAGTGAACATTTTAGTGCCAAAAGCAAACAAAACCTATTTACTAGTTGCTAGATTTTGTGAAAGGAAGTAAGTATTGTTAATACATACAAGAAAGTACAGATTGCTTGCCACCTACTTACTCTTCAGGTAATTTAAGTCTTATAGTCTCCTGGAGTTAGAGTTGCAACCTATGCACAGTAAATGAATACAAAAACCAAGCAAAGAACCTCAAAATTTGGCACTAAACATCAACAATCCAGCTGACTTACCTCAGTGAATTCAGGTTTCTGAATAACTAACAGAACAAAAACTGGACAGAAAATGTTTTGGTGTAAAGGAAGAGAAAAGGTTTATAAGAAAGTAATATATATGTATAGATAGAGTAGTTAGATACTACTATGTACTATATTACCACCATTTTATGCAAGCACAAAAATACATAATGTACACAACATCAAAAAAAAAGGTAACAAAGGCCCTGGACTTTAAAAGATTTATCTACATTTACCTACAAGCATAAACACGGATGCCAGTGTGATCACTGCTTGTGCTCATTGCGTCATTAAGAGTGCAAAAGACAAAGAACCATACACAGGATAGGAAAACTTAATAGGGGAAAGATTTACTCAGAGAAGAGAGACTTGGAATTCAATATAGCAACAATTCAAAATAACTTTGACAGACAAAATGAAAGTTGTGTTTATTTAAATTATACAAATTGATGAAGGGATTGCAAATCAGTAAAGGGTGAGGATGAAATATTTTAAACTCAGAAATTTATTTTACCACCTGTTCTATTCTGTCTATCCATAAATGTTGCTATTGTCCCCCCAAAAATGTATTTGCCTTCTGAGTTATATTGTACAGAAGACATGATGTTCTAAAAATAGATTTTAAAATGCTAATATTAAGAAAGAAAGTTTCAGTAAGATCAAGCTTTAGAGACATTTACTAATCCAAGTGAGAAGTAGACATTAAACTTTCATTTTTGCAATAATACCCACAGTATGCTTATTCTTTATAATTTACATAACAAATGTTAAATATGGGAGAGAAAACGCAAGAAACTCTCAGTAGGACAACGTGATCCCTTGATAACTAAAATATTCTATTTTAAAATAGAAAGCATATGTATCCTAAATATTTAAACATTAGAATTTAACAGTATCTTGGGAAACTATTTTAACATTATTACGAGTATCTCACCTCTGAGACAAGAATCCATAATCCAGTTATGAAAAATAAGCAGAAGTTACAGTTGTGTTTTTTCTTGTGACAATTGGACTTGATTCAGCATAAATGCTATCTTATTCCTCCAGACTTTTACTCATAACAGCTATGGCCTATGTATAACATTTTAATATAAAAATTATATAATTCCATTACAGTTTGTTGAAATTCATTTTTTTGCTTCAGCAAATACCCTCAGCAGAAGAAAAAAATCTTTAAAAACACCCCATGTGTCCCCAGAGACACTAAATGCATCATTAAATGTTGAAAACAGGCAATTTGAAAAAGGAATAGTACCCATTTTAGAAAAGAAAAAGGCTACATATCTAGAGAGGTTTTTTCAATACTCAGAATCTTACAATTTTCAGCAAAAGACCACAGTTCATCTCAGCTCCTTGTGCCAAACATTTCTTCTGAAAAGCTTTGTGCAATTACTTTACAGCTAGAAATAGAGACTTTTAAAGTTACACAAAATCCAGAACTACTAGGTAATGGAAATTCTACAAGATAACTATGAAGACAACTGTCATCTTCTGCAGGTTACTTGACAGGCAACATTGTGAGATAAATTTATTCCCTGCACTCTGCTAACTGCACTCCTAGTAATGACCATTTGGGCACTTGTTTTTTTTCAGAAAGCTCTTGGGTGATTTTGCAAGGCACAGCTGTACAAAATGCTGGATTTGAACACTTCCTGTCAAACATTTTTCAAAGGTTACTCCTTTAGGAGTTTATTTTTGGGGGGGGATGGTGTTTGGGCTCTTTCCCCTTGAAATTACTTCCTGCACTTAGAGAGGAAACACTAGACTGACTGCTTTTCTAAAGTGGAAGTAAAGAATTAGACTTTTATCTTTCACTACTGCAAAGACTGTAGTTGTAAAGTAATTCTTAGTAAATATGCACTTAACATTACTGCAAGATCAGACCCTTAAAACATCTACTCCTATTTCATAGAGTAGTTTCATCGAATCTTTTTATCTTCGAGCACAAAATCTCACTTTTGTTTTTCAGAGTGCACAGCACTCTGTACTATTATAAAACTTGATAAGTAATCATTTACTTAAAACAAATTCCCAGCACTAAGGATACCAATAAAACCCAGAACTTGAGCATAAAATTGAAGAGGCAGTTACACAATTCTGTGTGTGCTTGCTGCCCTAGCCCACTGCTCTGCATCTTCATATCAACCTAATTCATTTGACACACAGTCTCCCACAGCTGAGAAAGTCCCGCTTCCCTACCACTTCTTAGGAAAAGCTTAAATACAAAACCTGCTATGTTTAAGTAAAGTTAAGGTTGTGACACAAATCAACAAAAGGCAGGAAATTCAAAGATAATACTGACAATCCATGCTTAATTCATGATTGCCTAACAAAAGGGTGAAACGCTACAAGGAACTAATGTTTAGCTTTAACTTCACTCTGTCTCTGCTCTCGGGGAAACAGGGGTTTATCTCAAAATTTATACTAATTCACTCTGTCCTGCCAGTCTGGATGCATTCTAAAGATTATTTAGCATTTAACAATGCGTTGGATTTTCAAACTAATTGTCAACATCCTAGCATGTTACAAGACATCGTTAATTAAAAATACATGTTGAGAAAATTATGCAAGACTTACATAAGAATATAATAACATAATTTCTTTCAGAATGAAACAAAACAAATTTTTGATATTCAAAAATACAAAATTATTAATTTTGTAATGTAACATGAAATAAAGAATGGGGTTTTTTTCTCATCAGCTAACAGCTCTCAATATGTACACATACTTCAATTTTTGTTTGAATCCTATCTGTCTGTATACTATAAAAAAATATTTTTCTGGTCAGAAAAATGTCAGAGAAAAGAATGCAGCCTGTGGCTACATAGTTAGAGCGCAGCGGGCTTTATTTAATCTTTTAGGCTTCCAAATAAAATGTAGTATTTTAGTGCACTTTAAAAATGCATCCCTGGTAGCTTTGTATACTATCTATCCTATGCAGAAATTAGAAAAACAAAAGAAGGATATTAATAAAATGACAAAGATCGCACTCCAAAGCCTTCCCTAGAGGACACGAAATTACCTCACACATACATTCCATATTGAGTTAATTGAAGAACAACAATAACAGTTTTTGCTGTAATTATTATTTATTTATGAAAGCTATTATTGATAAGTTAATGCATCAAATGATTCAATTTTTGGCTGGAAATTAGCAATATTACAGTAATTTCACTATTATAAGCTGCACCTGATTATAAGCCACACGTCCAGGTGTCTTGGGTTACAATACAGAGTGTGATAAAAGGTATCTATTCTATCACCATCTGTTGAGGGTGGGGGCGGTGATCCTTATCTCCATGGCAGATATTCTGCTAATGGGCCATCCAGTGAAACCAGGCAGGGCATTGTTCTTTATCTTTTCACAACCCATCCTTCCTCCAGGAGTCATTTCCTGCTCATGGCCATTGAGTCCCAC
>PYHW01009435.1:1281883-1303012 GCA_013186435.1 Turdus rufiventris
TGATTTCAAAATTATAATAATTTGGAGGGAGGGGGTTTACATTCTCTATTTCAAAGAGAAGCTCCTGCCTTTTTCAGCAGACACCTGTTGTCCAAACTAAAGCAGCAATTTTTCATTCTTTGTCCATATATAAGCCGCACCTGATTATAAGCCGCACTCCGGTTTCAGACCAAAATTTTAGTCAGAATGGTGCGGCTTATAATCGTGAAATTATTGCACTTTTTTTTTTTCCCAGTTGAGTTACTAGGCAATTATGATCTTGTCCCAGACATCAGAATTCTGTTAACTTTTGTAGCATAAAAAACCTACCACTGACCAGTTTCAGAGAGAGCGTTCAACATCCTGTATCTGTACAAACCTGGTGTCAAGATTTTAATCGTCAAAGCAAAGACAACTCTGTGTTTCACCCTCTGGATAATCAAAAACACAGGATTGTGCTCCCACCCAGTCACAGACTCACAGACCCTCAGACACTCCCTGGTGAAGCCCGAACAACTGCATGTGTGAAGTTGTTTGTCTTTGTAAGACCATGGGACACCACCTAAAAGGCTCCCTGAGAAGTCAGGCATGTGCTCCTCAGCTGATTTCTTCAACTGAGGACACGAGGGCTTCAAAAGTCTCTGAGGAATAGAGGCTGCTCTTCTCCCCTTGAGAAGAGAGACAGATTCTTAGATAAAGGAGATTCGACAACAAACAGAGCTTGCAGCACTGAAAGGGACTTGCTTTTTAAACTTACAAAAGCAGCAAAAGCAAATGTGAGAAAGTCTTCAACTGAATTGCCAGAAAATAAATGAGAAAAGGGTGATGCCTGGCTCAACATTGCAACACTCTCGTAAACCTAATTACCATTCACTTGCTATCACATTTTTAATCTAAGTTAAAATCTTGACTTCCTTAGAAACCATAAATTATGCTTATAAATTCTACTTTGTTACAGTTTGTTTTTCATTTTCAGCTCAGATATTAAAAGCAGAATTTATTTGTCAGGTCAGCATGCTGAGACGTGCTGAAGACTATAATGATAATTGATTAGTCAATACAGTATCAAAAATCAGTCAGTATCTCAGCTGTTTTACTGGATCCTTAATAGCAAAAATAGTTGCATTTTTAAGTGAATAGTAAAGCATTGTAGCAACACTATCAACAGAAAATATTCTCAAAGTCGCAGTAACTGAGTGCAATGATGCTAAGTGACTGCAGATTACAACATGATAGTGACAGATGGGTCTTAGTATACCGAAGAGAAGCTGAGGTTGGATAGAGCTAATCAGCCAAATGCTACATTTATTCTCTATTCACTCATTCTGTGAAACACGTTTCCTGCCTTCCATCCACCTATGGCCTTTTTTCTCTCTTTATTCTTTCATAAATATGGTTTTCTCTGTCCTAGGTTTCTTTGCTTCAGTTTTTCAATTGTTTCCCTTCTTTGGGGAAAAATAATGTTTTCCTCTGAGTAACTGCAGTGAACTAAGAGTGAAATCAGTTTGCGAAATTATTGATCCTCAAGACATGGATTCCACTATGCCCGTGATAACCCTTTCCTCCTGGGCTGTCAGAGTCAGAAGGGACGAGATCTGCAGTGCACAGACAGAAGGCTAAGTCTGCCTTCAGACTCCGTCCTGTACCTGCTGTCCTTCAGCAGTGACAAGAAGCATGTTCATTATTATCACCTTGTGTTCTACAGAAAATTTCCCTGCCTGAATTACCACAAGACATCTCACAAATCCAGAAATTCATCTTGGACAAGAGCTGAGAAAAACTATTTTCAACTCTGAAAACAACTGTTCTGCCCATGAAGTACAAATAACAGTAGACCAGAGGCAAGGGCAGTAAAGGCTCGTGTTCCCTCTCCTCTGGCAAGCTCCAAGCTCTGCAGCTGCAACAGTTGCATGGTTCCAGTACTGTGGACATAAGGTGAACAGAACTCTGCAGAACAACATACCCTTGAATGCACAATACAAACACTCCAAAGTGCAAAATTTGAAAAGCAAAACAGAGGAATGAGTTTGTAACCATTGGAATGGTAATTTATCACTTCGACATAGTAATTCTTTATGAAAATCTAGGGACTATAAAGTTTAAAAAAAAATAGTGAATGAGAAACAAAATAATCAACAAGCCTGGAATGAACATCTCAAATAGACAGTTTGTAAATCCTACGGAAATGTAGGCATGTCAGTGGGAGACAGACATTTGAGAATCTGGTCTAATGGCAAAAATAAGTGTCTTATTTAAGGTCAGTGTCTTATTTGAAAAAGACACACAGTCTCCCCACAGAGAGTTTCCAAACAAACACTGTAAGTTTTCTTATATTAAATAAAAGACCTTTCTATGTGGCCCATCAGAGAGGACATTTAACTCCTAAGATGCTCCTCTCTCTTTTACCATAACAGAATTTTTGAAGGATAAACAACCTCATTCAAATTGTATGGCCTACAACATCAAACCAGATTCTTCTTTGCTTAGTTATGCTTTTATACCATCTAGAAACACATACATATTTTTTGATTTTCTCTCAAATATTCTCCTGGTCTCCAGAACTATTCAAAGGGGACCCTACCCAGTCTGCCCAGTAACTGCCAATTCTATAAGGATACTTGGAAGCAAATACATATATCGACTTTTATACCTCCAGCCACAGATATTTTTAAGCAAATGAAACATTTTTTATAGATTTCCTATTTTTATGGATGAAAGTTTTGAAAATTTTTATCTCTACATTTCTAATACTTTGATAACAGTTCCTGTGAACTCCAGTTCAATCCTCACAAAAAATAAAGATATAGGTATATCACATACCATAGTCTGTGATCTTACAGGATACTAAATACAGTTCTTTCAGGTTCCGTCCTTCTCTGGCAATCACCTCCACACATCTGGAAAACACAGTAAAATGTGTTACGGTTATAAGTCAGTAAATCACTTTTAAATATTAAGAGTACACTACACAGGTAAAATGTACTGTATCTCAGTTTCTTCATTTTGCAAATGGCTCCACACATTTCACTGAAAATGAATATGGCTACATGTTTACACTACAGAAAAATATTATTTTAAATATAATATCTTAATATGGATATCCTCCTAAGTCTCTGGATGTGTGAGTTGTTTGAAATGTATACAGACAAGCACTTTGGAAAATTACACCAATGTGAATTTCCATTTCTTTATTGCTTTGCAAAGTTTCTGTTGCAAATTTTAAGCTTTGACAGCTTTCTTCTAGGGAAGAATTATAGATGCACTGTAATGAGCACAAAATACAAGAAAATGTAATTTTAAATTCATGTTTGTATTTCTTCAGTGATTACTGCATGAGTCAGCACTGATCAGGTCATGAAATGTTACCCAATCATGGTGTTCCAACACATTGATGGAGAAGCTTGTACAGATGAGAAAACAGCTCATTCATTTGACTTATCATGACTGTGATGAATATACTGTGAAACACAGAGGTTTTTATCAAACTCTTGATGCTTGTTTGTGTAAGCAAGAAAATTAATATGAATTAATTAATGAAATTAAATAGTAGCTTATTATGTACTTATGACCAAGCCTATATTATAATGCTATGTTTCCAACTGCATTGTTTATAACTCAGAAGTCAAAGAATCATAAAATACATTTTCAATCCTATTAATGCCGTTCAGCTGTTCATTAAATCTGCTAGCATGACTATTGTGCTATTTTCCACATAGATACATTTTTAAAAGTGTATTTTATTGGATGAATTACAAAATTTTTTTCCAATCCAATATATTCAACTTCAATTTTCAGGTCAATTACCCAGTCACTTACTCTGACACTTAAATGAACTCTTGAACGGTATACAAAATTAAATTACTTGCCAATTTTTAAGAAAATAAGTATTGTTGAATTTGTCATACTTTTGAAAGACACACCTAAATCCTCAGGAACCTTTTTCTTCCACTTACCATCTCTAATAGATTATGTCCTAATCTAACTGTTCATGCTGGCAATTTCAGCTTTTAAAATCAACCATCTAATTCTTACAGCTTACAATAAAGCAATAACTGAACAACAGCCCCTCATACCTATTTGTCCTCTCCCTGCTTCCATCTTCTAAAATGTACAGTGAAAATTCACAACTACTAATAAACAGTACACCTCTGACAGAATACCTTAATCACAGTTACTTGAACATTATTATAAATATTCAACCCTGGAAAACTGTGAGAGCCTGATATTTAGAAATTTTGGCAATTCTTATCATTAGGTAAAGGTTACCCTACCTCATGAATACACAAAGAAAATAAATAAATATTTACACCAGGACAATTCTTTTTTAATACAAGGCAACCTCCGAACTACACATTTTCTTAAATAAGGTAAGATTTAGAGCACTCAACACATAACATATACATGGAAAATTCCTTCTGTTCCTGTCAGACATGATTTTGAAAAACATACTCATCTTTTTTTACCTGTTTTATTAAGATGACTAAGCCACGAGAAAGTATTTTTATTATTTATTCCATATTCCTAATAATGAGATTTTATTGCTAATATTAGTAAATGAATAAAAGAAAAATCATTATCACTAATTTCATTAGTACTATTTTCACTAGGCATTTCAGCAAATAAGATATAATTGAAGAGTCAATGTACACTGATGTTAAAAGAAGCTTTTATTATCATATATAGAATTTCACAGAGCAATCATGTTATGAAACACTTCTTACCCTTGGATAAAATTGTTGAACCTAAAAAACATTTTGTAAACTGCTAAAAGGTTTCCAAATTATTTTTGCTTATTTTTACTCACTGA
Organism: Turdus rufiventris; assembly: GCA_013186435.1. NCBI lineage: Eukaryota > Metazoa > Chordata > Aves > Passeriformes > Turdidae > Turdus > Turdus rufiventris. The sequence goes on from PYHW01009435.1 coordinate 1,286,670, forward strand.
GAGACAACTAACTAACAAAAATGAAGTATAGCAATTAGTGTCTAAAAATACCACCACAAGGCAGTCAAGATGACATAAAAGACTAATTTTGTCTACAACTTCAGTTGCACACCTTTTCAATCAGTCAGGGTCAATGTTGTATTATCTGCACAAATGTAAATGTCCTTAACTGTGTGGCCCTTATAAGTGTATTCTTTAATCCTTCCAGTGCCAGCTCTAAGAGTTAAAGTTCTTTAAAGTAGTTTGAGTGACTCCAGTCCTTTTCTCAGTGACATCTTGGAATCATTTCAGTTTCCTACTAGGAAAAGAAAACCTTCACAATATTCATTAAACAGGGAAGATAAAACCCAAAATGTAACAAGAAAAAAAGGTTTAAAAAAATGATGTTTGACTCTCTTACTTCTTTCTTTTTTTTTTGAAAATATGAAAATAATCTAACATCTAAAAGAATGAGGTAATGGCACATTTAGTTTGGAGGAAAAAATTACATATACCTAAAATACTGAATTGAATTTATGTGCTTTTGTGTGCTTTCTGTACCTTGCATAAGTCAATCTAATTCCAGTTTTAATTTTTATTAACCTTTCTATAGATCATCCTCATGTAAATCAACTTACAGAGACAGGAGAAACACTTTATATGGTCTCATTTGCCTCTGCTCTATAGATGGTCGCACAATACATAACTGCTTGCAACAACTGACTTCTTTACAACATGAGGAAAAATAAGAGTTGTGTACTTATTGCTTTTACCTTTTAATCTTTCCTTATATATGACAGCAAAGAAAAAGGTTAAAAGAAAAAAATCAAATTAACCTTTTCTAGAAAGCAAGGATCATCTTAATTCTGTTGCAATAATCCATCAAAATGATGTCAGAATATTGTCATATCTATCTTTGGAAGTATTTATATTTATGATGTTGCTGAATTAGACAACAAAGACGCCTAACCTAAAAAAACCCAAAACAAATAACCCAGCATCATACTCGTAAATAAACAAAGAAAAGTCATTATTCAAAGCTGAGACAAATTTCAGCATGCCAGATAACAGCCCCATAAAACTTGGGGACTTAGCCCCCTCTGTCAGGGACCTAACATGGACATGATGGCAACAGCTCTGTGTCAAGGTTGAGAGAACTTCTTAAATGTCTTGACCCAACATTACTGAGCAGGCTGTTATCAGTTGCGCTAAATGTATTAAAATATAAATAATCTTCCAAAAATAAAAGATTTTTACACTCAAAATAACATATTACCCAAAATGAGACAGGGAATAAAGAAATAAAACTATAGTTAGAGGTTTACTAACATGTCTCGATCAGAACTGGCCAAAGTTGAAATCTTTTCACTGCCTATTTTGCAAATGAGTATCATTTAGAACTATGTAACACATTAAAATATCAAAACAGAGAACATGAAAAATTCTAGGAAGACACTGCTTATTTATTAAACCTGCAAATGTTATTCAATAAATGGTTACACCAAGTTTTCCCCACTCAATATTTTATGAATACCATTCTCTGACAGACTGTTAGCCAATTCGGTTATATTGCATTTGATTCTAAAAGTAAGAAATTAATATAACATACTGTGAAATTTATAGTGCAATAAGGAGCAAGAAAAAGGCAAAAACACAGACTGGTTTGACATAAACCAGCCAATCAAATAATATTATGAAATCAAGAATATAACTAAAAATGTACCCAAATACTGTTAATTCAAAATAGAGTTATAAGACCACAGAAGTCTGTAAGATAACTGAGCATGTGAAACATTCAAAACACCCCAAAATTATGACATTCAGAGACTAATAAACCTAAGATTGCCTCTTAGGTTTACAATTTCTTAAGATGTCTTTCTACTTAGAAAACTAAAAAAATCTCAAGGTGAAAACTAAAAAGATCTCAAGGTAAAAACAATATTGCTCATTTTTTCGCAATTGCTATCAGGAGAAAACTCTCCATCTGGGTTACAGAAACTACAGAAATTTATCCACTAACATGTACCTGTGTAAACTGCTCTTACCACTTTTCCTTGTGTAGACACAAAAAATTACTTAGGTTGGCAAACAATAACTGGTATAAAGTTTCTCTGTCAACATTCTCTTGTCTTCAAAAGTCACAAAACTGCATGACTGAAACACAGATACATCTACTCGAAAGTTCAGATTTAAGCCCATATTCTTAACAACTTCACACATACAAATATGTGCAATGATTTCTGAGTCAAGGTTCGTGACTTCCAAAGAAAAAATTAAAAAAATAAATTAAAAAATGAAAAACGCTAATAAACTAGAAAAAATAAGTACAGTAATTTCACAACTATAAAGCATTTGCGGGTGTCAGCAAATTTCCGAACTTTTGCCCATATATAAGGCGCACCAGACTATAAGGTACACTTTTTTTTTGTAGTGAGGATCCACCGTGGTTTCCCCCACGTGGTTGCTGGCCGTGGCCCCGCGGTCCTGCCTCCACCCGCCAGCCGCGGCATTGCCAGCTCCCCCCACAGCTTGCTGCTCGCACTTCCGGGTTGGCAAATTTCCGAACTTTGTATGTTATATAAGGTGCACTGGATTATAAGGCGCACTTCCAGGTTTCCATCAAAATTTTAGTTAAAAAGGCGCACCTTATAGTCGTGAAATTACTATAATCTGAAATCCTGTATTTTTTCTTCTCTTATCCAATAGATCCCTACATTCCTTGTCCTGAATGGAAGCTTAAGGTTAATGAAATGAACTGCAAGCTCCTACCTGTAAGACAACACAGATCCTTAAGTTATGAAAAACAATTGTATTTATATATATGTCTGTGTATGTGTGTGTATGTATTTTACATGCATGTGTGTATTGTATAAACACAGAGCTATTATATTTCTGATCTAAATCTTAAAACATTGGAAAATTGTATTCATGGCAACTGAAAGGAACTAATGAGAAAATATGAGTGCAGCATTTGTGGTGTAAGTGGGTGGAGCTAATTGGAGTCACTTTGTACTGACTATGAGCTTCACCCACCAAAGAGGTATAAAACCCCCAAAACATTAAAATACCACCTTGATAAGGTTCAAAATGAACATCAAACTGCTCGCAAGTCTTCTCTGCTATTTGACTGTACTTGTCTCTAAGCAGTAAACACCTCACTATCCCTTAAATCATAACCAACAGCACAACTGGGAAGCAAGAGGGAGCTTGAAAAGAACAAGAACACTAAAATATGCCATGGAAACCATAAACCTCTCATGAAGAAATATACAGTGCTCCTCACAAATTAGCATTTCAAACATTATATTCAGGCAGAAAAAATTAACTGCACATGAAACAACACTCAGAGCCATTGGTTCTGATGACTTAAATATTCAATGGAATATATTCAATGCAATACAATAACCAAATCTCTCCTGTAACAAAACCACATCTCTGACCACAGAAGCACATATAGTCTTAAGAAATTGATGCAATTTGAGGCCCACTGCACTAAAAAAGAATAATTTAAAGGCTAAAATAGTGAGAATACTAACATTTTACTGACAGATCTACAAACCCTTGTAAAACCTCATAACAATAAAGGATGATTTTAATACCGTGACAGATACATATTCTTGGTTCAGGATTCGCTTTCACTGATAATTTATTTGCATTATGAACAATAGATCTCGTCCAATGTATTTGTTTTCTAATAATTTATACTAATAAGAAGTTTGATTTTTACTTTTTTTTTTTCAGTTACTCTTGTATACAGTTATTATTGCCATTTTTGAATCACATTCAAAATACATGTTTTAAAATTATTTTTAATTTCAAGACCAAGAACTGTGTCTGAAAGAAACAATATTAACCACAGAGACAGCAAAACAGGAAAAGACTTGTAATCAAAAGCACAAGCAGAATTTGAAAAGCACTTTTTGTCTAGAGCCAATATGCAAAGTGTCACCAGTTATACATGTTAACAGCAATTATCTTAGAACAGTCATTAAATTGTGATTAGCAGGGAGGTATTCTTTAGAAAAATCAGTGTAATTTAAAATTAAGTTTGCAAAACAGCTTTGCCACTTACAGTACAAGAAAACAGATACGATTTTTTTTTCATGCTGGAACTTACAAATAACCGAGGTAAGGGCAGCCAAGTCCCACAGTGTCTGCTTGTGCTCTAAGCTAGTCAGGTGCATGCAAGCACCAACCAGAGAACTACACAGATAAATGAATCAGCTCTTTGCTTATGCTATTATGCCCTGTCTTTCAACAATAAATATCTATTTTCAAATATTTATTAGTAGTCTTATCTAAAATTAAATGCCTCCTGTTACCCCAACTGAACATAAATCCAGCCAGCAATTAAATAAAGAAAGAAGAAATTTAGAAAATTGTTTAATTCCACTATCTGATTTTTACATGCAGTAGTATTCCAGGTGGCCTGCAGTTCCCTTCTGGCTTGGAAAAACCAGATAGCATAACAGATTTAACATAAATAAACAGCTAGCAAAAATAATCGTACCCTGAACCCCTCATAAATCTGATTTGCCACAAAAAATGATGCTTAAGTCTGGAAAACAATTAAGTAGTATCTCTCACTTTTTTAAGAACTCTAAAATATTTTGAATTCAGAATTATATGAAAAGGTGTATCTGATACAGCACTTCAAATACAACTTCCTACATCTATTGCGGCAACCTGTCTACTGTCACAAGGAGAACCAAGGAAGTGTTCACAACCAGCAAGTCCGTGCATATTCCTTAGCAAACACTGTTTTGTATTATAAATATAAATAATAGTTTCCTTCCTGAACTGTTCCAGTGGTATTTTCCCACTAAAATACTGGCAAAATATTTACATTCCTAATATGATACTGTTGAATTACTCTGCTACAGTGGTTAATAGTTCAGAGTCCTAAAGGCTATCAGTGAGAAGTAATATCTTTCAGGGGTCCACATTGAGATCAGTGTTATTTTATATCTTCATTAATGACACAGATGAAAAGATCAAGTGCCCTCTTTGCAAGTCTTAGATGACACCAAGCTGAGTAGTGGAGCTGACACTCCTGAGGGACAGGATGCCATTCAGAGGGACCTGGAAAAGCTCAAGAAATGGCCTCTGGGAATCTCACAAGGTTTACCAAGGCCAGATGCTGGTGCTGCACCTGGGTCAGGGCAATCCCTGGTGCCAGCCCAGGTTAGGGATGAACAGTCTGGTGTGACCCCACCTGCAGAGCTGCCTCCAGCCCTGGGGTCCCAGCACAGAAAGGACATGGAGCTGATGGAGAGAGTCCAGAGGATGGACAGCAAGGTGATCAGATGGAGCACCTCTGCTATGAGAAAAGGCTCACAGAATTATGATTGCTCAGCCTGGAGAAGAGAAGGTTCTAGGGTGACCTAAACGTAGATTTCCAGTACTTGAAGGAACCTCATATGAAAGATGGAAAGGGACTATTTACAAGGGCATGCAGAGAGAGTTAGGACAAGTGGGCATGGCTTCAAACAGACAGAAAGTAGGTTTAGTTTAGGTATCAGGAAGAAATTCTTTATTATGAGAATGGTGAGGCACTGGAAGTGGTTGGCCAGAGGACCTGTGGATACCCCATTCCCAGAACTGCTCAGGGCCAAACTGGACAGAGTTCTGAGAGAACTGGCCTAGTGAAAAGTATTTCTGTCCATGACAGGTATGTTGGAATCAAAGGCCACTTCCAAGCCAAGCCATTCTATGATTTTGTGATTAGTGTACTGGTGTAGAATTGTTTACATAGGTATTACTTCCTTAGACAGGGAATGTCATGGTGGCTTTTCCTAAGACAAGTGTAAAGGAAACTGTCACAATATTAACTGTTAAATGCAAAAATATGCAGATTTAGAAAATAATGACTGCATAGTAGTCAAGATGGGGAGTTTGCAGACTGTAGGTTCTATTTCTATACAAATAAGCAAATCCTTGTGACTTCAAACAAGATCTTTGAGATCCCACTGCCACAGCAGTGTACAGAGAGGGTGGGGTGACATCCAGAATGTGTTTTACGGCTCAGTCTGTAGTTGAAATAATTTAGTAATGATGCTGCAGATGGAATGAAGTTCCAAGACGTCCACCATATATGCTGCAAATTCAGAGAAGTGTGAAGGAGAAGAGACAGTCCAGAGAAGAAAACCTTGAAGTATTGCCATAATTCTCCTTCCCAGTACAAAATACACAAGGGCATACACCAGCTCGGTTGCACCATTTCATGCATGGAGAAGCTGGGCTTTGAGCAGCGATGGATTTAATTCTTCCTGAGGTTTTAGAGATTACATTTATAAGCTTCAGGCCTCAAGCTACTTCCTGGAGTAACAGTGGCCTCAGTTTTTATAGATTTTCTATTTATGTAGGTAGTCTTATGCTACTCCATTAAGACTTGGTATACAGTAAGAGTAAAAATAGCCTCCCCCCCCCCCCACCAAAAAAGAGTTTCTAAGTTTAATAGCAAAAGTAAGAAATGGCAACTGCCGTGCTCTAACTTCCTATAAACATTCTTCGAAGTGTGCTTTTTAAATGCTTAGATAAACTTTAAAATAGGTCCATAAAAATGAAAAAAAAAACTTCACCCAATATTTTGAAAATAAAATACTGTGTTTATACAGTTCTGTACTTCTTGATCTCAACCAGGAGTACACATATATGAGAGAATATTTCCCCACATTCTCTGCTTTATTTCCATACCACGGGCTGACATATGCTTCACTGAGCTTTGCAAATAAGCAGCTGATCTTATCTACTGCGATTTACCCTTTTAAACCCCTTTGTATCTCAGACTTTTTTTTTATTTCTAATTAAAACAGAACCCCTAACCTCTACCAGCTATTCATTAATGTATAGCTTTAAAGAAGGCCTTTTTTGAAATGACACCGCAGATAATGGTCAATGAGCACTGAGAATGGATTTCATCAAGGATCTTTTCTGCTAACTTTTAACAAAACAGCAAAACCTCTGCCTTGGTTTCTCCTTTCTAAAATGGGAACATATTCCATAAATCTATTTTTTACAGTGTTGTAAAAACAAGTTGTAAACCATGTACATTGTAAAGAGATTATTGAAATATTGCAAAGGCTCAGTTCTGTGAACACCTCAAGTCTCTATAGAAGTTTGATAAAATTCTCAATCCTATTAATGGGAACAGCAGTATTTCTAAGAGTTATGATCTAAATTTGTGCAAGATGAACAAGGTTTACATGGATATTTTCTTTCATTAGACAGTAGAAGAAGTAAAGTCTTTTACAGGAAATCAGGAAGCTCTCTTCAGAATAGTTTTATCATCACATCACATTTCTCCTGTACTGCTGAAGGACATTCAAGTTTGAAATGAATTTCTACTTATATAAAGCAATGATAGAGCAGGAGAAGAGCCAAGATAATCAAAGAGGAAAAAAATAAAAACCAGTACTCATCATAATTCATGTATCTTTAGAATTGATTTGGAGTCCATTCTCTTTATACTTTAAGAATTAGAGCAAGTTGGTAGATCTGTTACATTCATTTAATTCTGCTGAAGTTAGCAAAACTGATGAAAGAAAAAAATCAAGCTCAATGCATTTTTTTTTTACAGATGCTGTAAAGAAGAGAGATTACAGAATGTGAGCAATAATCGAGTTTTGCAGTTCTCAGGTCTCGCCCAAAAAGCAGCATCACAGCAAAGCTTCTATGAGAAATTTGGAATACTTCATACATAATACCTTACTGGAAATATTTTAGCATACAAATTTAACATAAGGAAAAATCTCCATGTCTGCTAAATTATAAAAACCTTGATTTGCCATGACGTACTGTCTAAACCATGATAAAAATGTCAAGGTTCTTAGAACTTCACTTTAACTTGGAAAGAATGCACTGAGATAGTAATGTCTTTAAAAACAAACAAATAAACAAACAAACACAAGGCCAAAAAAAACAACCAACTTAAAGGCAAATTTCAGAAGCTCCTCATGAAATGATAATGAATTTCTTTTCATATGGCTATCTGGCTAGCACTTCTGTTACTTGCACACTGCTTGGAGAAAGCAACAGAAAATAACCTTGATGATGGTCTACATGATTTGTATGAAACAAAATTACCTCCTTTTAACTCAGAGAATATACTAGCAAACATATTTATTGGAAGCTGGAACAGCATATATCTTTCTATGTATCATGATTTTAATAGATTGCCAATTACAGTCTCTAAATGTAGATTTTAATACCACCTAATAATGCACAAACTTCACCTGATGTTATTCAATTCTGAAAGTACTTAACAGGGTAAATTTTCATGCAATCTTACTGGAAAATAATCTGTCTAGAAGGAATATTAGGATACATCATGTCTTTTCAAACTGAAGTGAGAAAACATGGCAGTTTTCAATAGCTGGAAATTCCATAACTGAATAATTATAAACACATTCAGGAAAAAGTGAAGAAACTTTTTTCATTCCCTCCTGTCTTAGAGCCCCCTGAATCTTGTTGATACAGCTCTGATTTTGTCAGGAATTCAGAATGCTAGTAATTATTCAGTTGTTGTATCATAGCATAGCTTTTAATTTTGAAAATGACTTGGTATTACCTGCCTGCTTCCATCTCAGTGCTGTCTCACTGGCTACCCCAAACATTATCAAGATGTTAAAAAGAAATAAATTGCCACCCAAGACAACAGGAAAAAAACAAAACAAAACAAACAAACAAACAAAAAAAAACACTTAAAAAGAAGTAGAAGGATTTTGATTGAAATTGTATTAAATTTTTTTTCTTCCTAATTTTCTGGTAGTGTTTAACAAACCAAATGGTACAATATCACCTTCTAGCTGAAACCAAATGGTACAATATAATCTTCTAACTGAGTGCTCAGCTCACGGATGTGAATATCTTAAAGCTTGACACCTTAAGTTTAGATGTCTTCCAACCAAGCCTCAACTACAGTAATTTCATGACCATAAGGTGCACTGGACTATAAGGTGCACCCCCCGAGGGTCGCAACTTTGTAGCTCAGATAAGACGCACCTGACTACAAGGCGCACTATTTTTTTGCAGTGAAGAGCTGCGCGGTGCACAACAAAGTAGCGAATTACTGGCTGGTTCTCAATTTACAAAGTTTTTCGCTGCTTTTTCACCACTTTTTCGAGGTGATTTTTCGCTGTTTTTTGGCGGCTTTTCACTGCAATTTTTTGCCGTTTTTCGGTGGCTTTTTGCTGCGATTTTTTGCCGTTTTTTGGTGGCTTTTCGCCGCGATTTTTCGCCGCTTTTTGGCCACTTTTCATGGCGATTTTTTCACCGCTTTTTCACGGTGCTTTTTCGGCAGCTTTTCGCCGCTTTTCTGTGGCACTTTCTCGCCGCTTCTTGGCACTTTCTCGTGGCGCTTCTTGGTGCTTCCCCACGGCTGCGCCGCTTTCCCCCGTTTCTCCCTGGCCAGCGACCGCGCCAGTTCCCAGTTTCCCCCGCCTGGTGGCCGCGGCTCTCATGATTCCCGACTCCCCCCACACGGCTGCAGCTCCCGCAGGTCCTGGCTCAGTTTGCAGACCGCGCTTCCGGGTTCGCAATTTTCTGAACTTTGTAGATCAGATAAGGTGCACTGGTCCATAAGGCGCACTTCCGCGTTTGAGGGAAAATTTTAGTCAAAAGGGTGTGCCTTATAGTCGTGAAATTACTGTAATTTTGCACTGAAACAGAACAGAAATACTGACGTGATTCCTTCAAGGCATCTCAGCTATAACAGTGACTATTAATGTTCTGCTGCAGGACAACCACAAACAGCATTAAATGATTTCTTAAACTGATTCAGCTATATCTGTAAAAGTGCACCTGTCTAAACCACAAGAAATTATGCAGTTGAATTAAAACAATTTCATTTTAAATATTATTAAAATTAAAATAATAAAATCTACATATGTAGATTACATATGAACCATGTACATTACATAGAATTAATTACCTATGTAGATTACATCTGCATCTACATCTGTAATTAAAATCTACATATTAAAGCACCTATGGAAATTTCCATGTGTTGTATTTTACCCCTCTGAAGAGTTCAGGTAAGAATTCCGTGATGCATCCATAAATCAATATACATAACTACAATATAATTAATTAATTAATTAATAACCATTATTAATAAAATACATACAAAAATCTACAAAACCACCATAACTACAGATCCAAATTTCCCTACTTTCCTGTAGTAATATTCTATTGATTTAAAGTACTAAACTTTGCTAACAGTTAAAGCTTTCCAAAGAAAAGACAGTGTTATCCTATTAACTCTAAAAAGTGGCATTCACTAAAACCAGGTCAAACAGAGTTAAAATTGTCTGCCCATCTGTGCAAGTAGGAATTTCTGTACAAAAGTAACAGAGGCACATTTCCCCCTCGCCAGGGAAGTTAGGGAAAAAGCAAAGCAGCTAGTGTGTGTGCTTGATAGAAACAGTGGGGAGTAGGAAAATATTACATATTTTCAGTATGTGCAACTTTGAGAAATCACAGAAAGAATAGTGTACTAAGACATAAATTTGCCCACACATTTTTATACAGGTGAGCAAAGCAGACAGAGCATGCTGGTGGTCAGCTGGAGCAAACTGTCCAACTATCCAACACTGTTTCAGGATTTTAAGAACTCAAAGTAGATACTGTTTGCCAAGTTGTTCTGACATTACTCTGTTCAGAATTTCTCTTGCTACCACCACATTTACTGGAGGCAGCAAATCAGAAAAAATACAAAGAAGAAATCTCTGAAGCCCATTCAGAATTTTAGTAACGAAACCTGTATTTAAAGCACATCTTGTTTTCTTTACTATCCACTGTATGCTAAGCCATTCACAGGCTGTACTGACAACAAGGATTAAAAAAGACTATATTCTCACTCCCTTAATTTTGATTAAATTACTAGTTTTCAAGTTTCACATGGAAGTTCCAAAAATATCCCAGATTACTGGCAGAACACATAAAGGAGTTTGTAACTCATTGTTTGACACAGTCCTGTAACATTTTTATTCAAATTTTCATCTAGATAAAAGCCTTCTTTATATTCTTACTAACTCGTCTGTAGCTAAGATAGGCACAGTCAAATTGAGTTTCTATTTGTCTTTGGTTCCCAACATCCACGGGAGGACTGAAAACTTGGTTTCTAATTGCAAGATTGGAATTCCATTAAGAGGTAAATAGTCAGCCAAAGCAATTCACAAAGTGCAAGAAATGCATTCGTATAGGATTGAAAGATAAATTTACCATTGCTCTTATTTAATTTTTTGTATAGTACTTTCAGCAGAAGTACATAGGATAACTGGCTGAAAAAGAATGATCTCCCTCCATGGAAAAAAAAAAAATCCTCCACAAATCATAAGTGCAAAATTATTTGCCATGGCAAGTAGTTTGAAATCTGTAAATCCACACAGATTCTCTAGGTAATGGCCTCAATACTACACCTTCAAAGCAGCTCACTGACAGGGATAATTGCCTCCACTACTGGTTATTTCAAATCATTGACAAAATTTAAAAATATTTCCTGTACCAGTTAGAATCCTAATCTGCTTACAGAGATGTGTTTTAGTTAACATTTATCTTGGACATAGCAGGAAACATGTAAGTAGTGATATTATATGGCAGGCTATATCTTTTGCTTGGGGCCATGAGCAGAATCAATTAACATTATTTAACTGCCAGAAGATATTTATCAGTTTCCTCTAAAATAAACAACCACCTAATTGTGCCCCCAAAAAGGGGAACAAGACTCTTCATATTTCCATTCTAGCCAGCTGTCACACAATTGCATGGTACTTTATCAATAAGTGGAATCCTAATGCCTTTTTTGATTTTAGCAACTTCACGTTAATCCTGGATTTAGGAGAGTTCACTTACTATTTCTTCCTGCTATCTGGACAATTTATTCATGTGGTTTCCTGTTTGACTTGTTTGTGTGGCTCTGGTTCAATTATCCACTGTGTCCTAGGAACTTCAAGACATGATTTTCTTCATCATGATGAAACAAGGTCTGAGAATCTTCAAATTAAGTCCATCCCCACTAATCTACTGGAAAAAATTTACCTTCTCTGTGATGAAATTTGGGATAGTAATGAGGCTAAATCAGGGTAAAATAATGTTTCTATGCTAGGTGGAGCAGTAAGTGGAAATAGCAGATCACAGAAAACCAACATGACATCCTTTCCTGTGATTACATCAATCAATTAACACCCGTCACCAGTCAATAATTCCTCAGTTCTGCAGGAGCCCAGAGTGGCTGGCAAGATTGAGACCATCACAGACACAAAACCAGAGAACAGATTTGTATCCATGCCTTTAATTTTTATTTCAGCCATGACCAAATTAATTTTTTACCTACACTTTGTGAAAAAGTTTTTGAAGTATGTATTTCTTACAAATATACTGGTTACATATTTGAATCTCAAAACTCAAGATTTTCTGAACCTTCCAAAATTGCAAACAGTGCAAAATGTGACTGACTGTTTCCTAATGAAATTCTCCTATTGTGTTTTTCTTGGCTCCCCAGTTACATTTTGCATTGTAAATTATGAATCTCGGCTAAAAAAGATTCCTTTCTCCTGTACACTACAGTTACAAGCTCACTGTCTCAGCAAGGTACAAGAAGGAAAAGAATTTTGAACTGAGTATTTACATTTCATTTGAATGACCTCTAGATGATGGTTAACATGTTTTCTTAAAGATTTAGGTATATCCAACGCCACGGAGTCAGCGATGATCACTGCAGCCAAAACCTTGAACTGCAGACTACTGAGCAAATAACAAGCAGACATCAATTTAGACTAAAATTACATTATTATATCACAGTTTGCTGTCTTTATTATCTTCTTTAGTGCTAAGTTGTTCAGATAAAGGTTATTTTACGTACTGTAAATATTTCAAGGTATAAATATTAGAACTGCAGAATGTATTTTAAAATATTTTAATGCATTAGTATTTCTAAATAATAACAAAGATGGAAACATACCCAAAATTGGCAGTATTGGCATATATTTATACTTAGGATAATGTATGTTTTTCCCATTTTTTTGGTATAAGAATATCAAAATGGTAAAATAATGTGTGCAGATATATTTTATAGAGGAAAAATTTTTCTAAGATCTAATTCCACCCCTTACTATCACCCTCAAAGTACTGCCACCTTGTGTACATAAATTAGACATTTGTGAGCCAGTCCATAAAACAATATTACTTTTCTCTTAAGAAGAACTCCCACAACCGCAAATACAGCATTTTGTTTCATGTCAGGGATAGACATGGTTAAAGTCACACTGATTACAGCACAGAGAGGTGCAAGTAACATAAAAGGTTGACAAGAAATTTTTTTGACTACTCTTCAATATTCATCAGAAGTAATCAATTTCAAACATATATGCCTTTCATCATCCTGACTCAGATATTCTGTAGGATATTACAACTAGAGGCAGCATGATTTTTCTCTACGCAGCTCACCTTGATTCTAAGTTCACATAATTAGCTATTATCAATTACTTGACAGTGAGTGTTTAAAAAAAAGGTAGCCCCTCTACTAAAGTGAATTTTAAGTAATTTTATTTTGGATATAAACAAAAATTGCTACTTGATAAATTACAAGGACAGCAGTTCAGTGAAATGGATGTAACACAAAAGGCATCTTAAAATAATCCATAAATCTTTGTTATTGCAATATAACGTAATAATCCACAGTCTTTAGCATGATTCAAGAAACTGAGATCATGCCAAGCACTTGCAAGTGAGACAGATCTAACTGAAACACACATAACTCTTCAGCTGAATCCAGATTTTGAAAACCTTTCTGTCTTTTAAGAACTCTGTTAGTATGGGAATCAAGAAACAGCCATAATTCTTGCCTATCAGTTGGCATCAACTATAATAATTAACACTGACTCCCAACAGATTATTCTCAACCACTTTCACTCTCTTTTAGTATAAGAAATTATGAAAACACTATCTGTCCCTGCGAAAAATACAACAGTGATCACAGCAATCTCAGATCTTGGTTTCTTGTGCGCCTCTCTTGTGCCTCTCAACTGGACACAAAAAAAAATTTTCTCTTTTCTCCTTAGCCAATTTCTTTTTACCAGTGATAAACTGGTGATTTCTAAAATTTCTCTACTTTTCAGCATGGCTTGTCATTGCAAGAAATGCTTGGACAAAGCTGGATAACTTTGCTTTCACTGCCACCCTCTGGGCTCCTTTCTTCAAAACTAAGACAACTGAGTTGCAGCATAGAGATCTCAGGATGGTTTGACACACACTATCTTGCACATACTTATTAAATATAGTAGTGCCTACTTACACAGCACCTTTCTCCTCCAAAAAGATTTGTCAAATGGCTTTACAGGTCTGTTGGTTACATTGCAGCACAAACTTAAACCAACAGCAGCTAGAATCATTTTAAGCCTAGAAATAAAGATAAGCCTATACTACTACTAAACAATTACATAATCTAAGTGTTCACAACTGATTTATGACTGCAGATAAAAACATGTCACATCACCAAGTGCTTAGCTTTTACATTCTTATTTCAGTTACAAATATCAAATCTTCACTGAAAATCCAAAGTCCAGAGGGTCCACTTTTATTTTATCCAGTCAGTCTCACCACTGTAGGTTCCCATACTAAATATATGCTGATGATACTGTTAGTGAAAACATCTGAAAATCTTACTTGGCTTTTTCTTTGGTCAGTTTGGCATTTGGAGTGTTTTTTACATAAAAACAAAAAGGCAAGGTTTAAAAGGAGCCTTGGGCTTCAGCATAGGAAGAGCTCTTGAGAGGGAACTCGGTGTCTGCATCCATTTCCTCTAGCTGTCTTAGATGATCACTGTGGTGTAGCATATCCCCTGACAACAAGGAGGGCAATTAAATCCCTACAAAGACGGCTGTAGCCCAAGATGGTTTGGAAGGGTTGGCAGGTAGGAGCTCCAGCTGACTGAAGAACTACAAGGGGAATCTGCTTATTCTCTTTCTGCCTTCTTAACCATCATCTCCCTTCCCCTCCAGGGTCCACTATGTCAACATACACTCGAAATAATGTTCATTTGTACTCATCCAGACTGATTTTGTTTAACGTGTAAAAAGACAAGATAAGAGTTTGAAGGTTACTGAGGGTGAAAATAGTGATGTTTGTCAAACATAGTGGAAAAATAATTTTCAGGTTATGTTCACACAGCAGGAGTTTTTGATTTCCTGCACTATTTGGAAAACTTCTTTAACCAAGTAGGTTTATTAGAAAGAGTCATAAAATAAGAATTTGCTTCTACAACTATCAAAAAAAGGAAAAACTAGGCAGATGGGTAACATGCAAAGAAATACAGCTTCTACCAAGAAATTCTCCAAGTATTGAAGTCATGGAGGAAAAAACAATTGTTTTGCCAATATCCAAGAACTTTTAAAATATGTTTCTGTAATTAGCATAAAAATAGAGTATTAGAAGAGCAACAAATTTTAATATACTCCCTGGTTTATAGATAACATGGTTCTAAATTTTGTTTATGCCTCACATAAAATTTTTCAGCAAACCTGCAAAACTCCATTCAAATAACTCTCCATAGGCCTCTCACTCCAACAAGTTCAAGGAAGACAGAAGTGGTCATGAATCTTTATAAGCACTCCAGTCAGAGTCAAAGCCATATAAAGATTCTTAATAAGCTGTTCCTAAGGATTCTCAAATACTTCAGCAGTGGTCTTTGAATACAATCACATTAATGCAATTAACAATTTATTACCATACTCTGTAATCCACTACAAACACACACTCAAATACAGGCAAGGAAAAAAAAAACCGGAAGAAAACAAATAATTTGTTTTACTCTTTCATAGAAAAGAAAATTGGAGGAGAGATGTAAACCATGAAAAGCTTCCAAAACTACAGACCCAGATAAATAAAACACTGCAATACATTAATCAAGTGATGAAAGAAAAAAAGAAACAAAAAAGACTAACACTTTAGGGAAAAGTGCATTTCCTAATATAAAAATAAATAAGCTAAATAAGATTTTACATAGGAAAAAATACTTGAAGAAAATAATGCTTATAGGAATGCCTTTGGAAACAACTATTAAAAATCAAAGATAAAACCAAATCTTTTAAGCTATGTGCTGAATGTACGAGGCAACAACCAGATGGTTATACAGGATCCTATGACTCCTGGAAAAACGCAATTGCATGAAAGTATTGTCAATGTAGATTCCCCGCTGTAGTTACAGTAATTTCACGATTATAAGCCGCACCATTTTGACTAAAATTTTGGCCCGAACCCGAACTGCGGCTTATCATCGGGTGCAGCTTATATATGGACAAAGAATGAAAAGTTGCTGTTTTAGTTTGGAGGACAGGTGTCTGCTGAGAAAGGCAGGAGCTTCTCTT
>PYHW01009435.1:1319079-1347368 GCA_013186435.1 Turdus rufiventris
AACCTGCCAGTAAAAGCCGGCATTTCGCGATTGTTACACATTGTTACTCTGTTGTGCCACGGGTGGAGCTGGCTCCCTGCAGGCAGCATGGGGGGCGGGGGAGGTTCCTCCTTCACTCCTCTGCCACAGCCCGAGGGAGAGACGAGGGGGCCCCGCGCTGCCATCCCCTCGGCCCGTGGGGAAAGTGGGGGACTCCTGCCCCCGCCTGCCGCGGCAGGAGCAGGCAGGCTGCGTCCCCACCCGCCGCCGCCATGGGAGCAGGGGTGGCTCCGTCCCTGACCCCACCACTGCCTCCATGGGAGCAGGGGTGGCTCCGTCCCTGACCCCACCGCTGCCTCCATGGGAGCAGGGGTGGCTCCGTCCCTGAACCCGCCGCTGCCTCCATGGGAGCAGGGGTGGCTCCGTCCCCGCCGCCGCCTCCATGGGAGCNCGCCATGGGAACAGGGGTGCTCTGTCCCTGCCTGCCGCCGTGGGAGTGCGGGGGGGGGCTCCGTCCTGGCCCCATCGGCAGCCCTAAGCAGGGTGAGCCTGCACAGCCTTAGCTGAGCCAGTAAACCCCCCGCCAGGCTGCGATTCTGTTACTATTTGGTAACTTTGTTGCACGCGGGTCCTCGCTATGAACGACAGAGTGGCTTATATTCGGGTGCGGGTTATTTAAGGACAAAAAACAAAATGTTTGCCAATACCCAGAGATGCGGCTTATAGTCCGTGCGGCTTATATCCGTGAAACTACTGTAGGTTGGAAAACATCCTTCAAGATCAAGACCAACTGCTAAGCTAACACTGCCAAGTCCACTGCAAATCCATGCTCCACATCTGCGTGTCTTTTAAATCTCTCCAGAGACGGTGACTCCACCACTGCTCTGTGCAACCTGTTCCAATGCCCAACCAAACACTCCCATGAAGAATTTTTACCCAATATCCAATCTAAGGCTCCTCAAGTTGAGACCATTTCCCATTTTCTGTTGCTTATTAGCTGTGTGAAGAGCGTGACCCCTGCCTTGCTACACCTTCCTCTCAAGCAATTGCAGAGATGATAAAGTCACCCCTGAGCCACCTTTTCTCCAGACTAAACACCCACAGCTCCCTCAGCAGGTCCTCATCAGACTTGGGCTCCAGACCCTTTCCTAGTTCCACTGTCCTTCTCTGGCCATGTTCCAGTCCCTCAGTGCCTTCTTGTTGAGAGTGGTCCAGAACCGAGCACACGATTTGACGTGGTGCACCACCAGCGCCCAGCACAGACAGCAGTGACTGGGATTTTCTATCAAGAAAGTTATGGTATTATGCTGTACCTCAAGTGGCTTTTAGAGGGTCCAAGTTATGGTAGTAATGTGGACATAAATGCTGTTTTTGTACTGATTATAACTTTTTGACTTATGAGATAGAAAAGTTATTTCCAGCTTCTAAAAGCACCTAACTTTATGGAAAAATAAAAAAGCAAACAAGCCACAAAAAATGTAACGAGCAGAACGATTTGAAGTACTGAATCAAGACTGAGCCAGGACTTCGCATTTCTTTGGAAGAACCTGCTGAAGAGCAACACCACGAATCAGGCTTTTTCACGACAAGCATGATTTGAATTAGCTGATCTGATACTTCAGTCAACTGCAGAAGATAACAGGCAATTCCCAAAGGGTTTGTTATGTGCCTACATGTATTTTAGACAAAGCAGATAACTGGAACTGAGATTTTTTAAGATGCATTTTAAGTTCAGAGCTGAGAATATGAAGTTGACATAACTAATGAAACTGATCCTGAAAAAAGAGTTCAACTCAAAGTCATTCTGAATTTGCTAGATTCCAAGTTTTGAACTTAGTAGTCTCCTTTGTCTTTTTTTCCTTCTTATTTTCCAGTCATTAAGAAAACAAAATTCTCATGAAACAAAATTTAATAGAATAAGGAAGAATAGCAAGAAAAAGCTGTTGCAGACTAAGCAAAACTCTTCATGCTCTTAAACTCAGTAGGGATTTAAAAGAAATGGATACTGTATCAAATGTGTAAGCATAATGGACTAGAAATTTAGGGACAAAATAAAAAAAGACCAAGCACAAACTGAAACAAAACCAGCAAGGGGCAAAGAACAACATATTTTATGCAAAAAGTAGGCTCAGTAGTTACAGTAAAACTTGGGAAAAGATTGCTATGTCATTCTACTGCTAAGGAAATCCGTCAACACGTGATTCTGAAAGACCAGAATTAAATGCCTTTTTAACTTCAGACTTTACTAAAGTTCAGTTCATGAGCAGATGGTTAACTCAATTACAACAATTATAAAGGAGTGACCTGGATGATGGACCAATATCTCTTTAAATCAAAAACAAATCTTGCTTCTCATCAGTGGTGAGGTAGTCTTCAGTTACAGCAAGAAATATCTTGATAATGTTTACATAAGCCTTTCACTGGTGAGAAAATAAGACACTGCAATAATTTATCTACAAATAAGATTAAATCTACAGAAAGGTATTAAAAAAAAAACTAAACAGATACAGATGCAATCAAATCATGAACTTCAAGCCTTATTTTCGATGGCTTTGTGGCAATCTATATGCAAGGCTCTGAAAACCTCTGCATAGTGACCACTGCCATAATCTGGATGATGTCACAGGGTAGGAAACATTATGCTGCTTCTGAAGAGATTTCAGTAGTTTGACCTCCACCACCTGACATTTGTAAAACACTTCCACAACCACTGCACTTCTGCTGGGAAAATCAGAGAGCATGCAGAAGCACCTCCATGATTGTGGTTTTGTAATTTTTTGGTGTGTTGCTTTTGGTTTTTTTAAACTATTCATGTTACTCTTGCATCCGATCAAGGAAGGAGAAGAGGAAGGATAAGAGAATTCAATAAAAAATGTGAGGCAGACAAGAGGCAAGGTATAAAATAGCAGTGAAAATACTGTAAGTAGTTCTTTCTTTTTTCTACAATAGAAATTTAATTCATTCTTTCCTTTTATGTGCTTTTATGTCTTTTATGCATGAGAGTATTTTGAATGAGCATCTAGATTATTATTATCTAGGATTATTTTAGAGCTATTCCACATCACAAGTTAAAAATGACAGGAAGGCAAGGTTCTCATGCAGTGTTAACAGACCAGCAGAATGCCTCACTGCAGTTAAGGCAGACATAAGGGAGCACAGCTCAGCTAAGTGACTGCCACTGTTCATTGTACTTGACCTTTTTAGCAAGGAAATGACCACAGCAATATTAACCTGAGCTCCCTAATTCTCCCAACCCCATCTGAACTTGCCTTTAGAAAAATTCTCTAGATCAGGTCAGTCCCAAAAAGCCAGTCTCACACAATGGTTACTACTCCAAAAACTATTTTCATCCTTCTTTTCACTCCCTGTCAAGCAGTTATTTGGTGCAAAATATCCAGTACTTGCATTAACTTCACACATATTTTTGCCTGCTCATAAACCACAGCTGCAGATCCCAAGTCACCACAGCCCAGAGGCCTCAGCTGCTCTCTTCTGATTGACTACTGTAGCTATTTGAGTTTGTCCCTGAGCCTGTCCCTCAGATTTTTTCATCAATTCAAGTTAAAAATAGATGCAGGAAGAAAACACTGATGACTGGACTGTTCTCAACAGATTATGAGGAAGCAACACAATAAGGTACATCAGTGGTGTTGTGCAGACTGCAGTACAATATGTTTCACTTTTTAAAATCCAGAAGTAAAACTGCAGTGTGTTGAAGAAGACCAGCTGTGATGTTAAATAAGAAAAACTCCCAGAAAAGATGTGGCACTAAGACATGTCATTCTACAAAATCTTATATGAAGACAATGATAGGACCAGGTCATTCCCACAGACACCAGTGACATAAACTTTTTCATGATTCTGCACTATATTCAGAATTTATCTTACCATTTTAAGCTTCACTTCAACTGTCTCTCTTGTTTATCAGATGTGTTATGTAAAACAAGTTTTCAGAAAGGTCTAAAATATGAAAAAAATTTACAATAAAAGTAAGTGTTTACAAAATAAAATTAGTGTTGCTTTTGTATTTTGAAGTGTAAAATAAGGAACTGACTTTCTTTACCTGCTCTTTGTGTTTCTCATTTGTGTTAGGATTGAAGAAGGTCAGTAGACAAGCAAGTGAATAGCTGAAAGACTATGAGATCATGCACAGGTTTTCAGTATCATGTAAAGAATCTACAAAAGCTAGGAGTTGTGAATGCTCAGAGGAGCATCCAGAAGTGATTTGTTAATAAAAAAACCCACTGATTTTATATGGGTAATGTTACATAAGGAATTTCTCATCAGCTGAGTTATTGCTTGAATTATTTCAGTGGTTGTAGCCCCAATTTCTCTAAACCTTGTCTAAATCATTGGCAAATCTAGTTGCTGTCTGAACCTGAGACATTCATGCCTCAAGTTTCTAATGAGGAAAAGACAAAGTCATAAAGATTTTGGCATAGTACAAGAGCAACAAAGTACCAGTTTCCAAAAGATTTTATCATTCTGCTATTCCTCTGTTAGGATCACACATACTTTTGTTATGTAGGGTTGAGAGGAATTATCTTTTAGGGAGTTATTGGCATTTCAGATTGACAAAAACTTCTGTAGTGTACTCAGTAGGATTAACTTACAGAAAATATAAAACTACCACCATAAACATTTGGTGACTGCATTTAATAGCTAATTCAATAACTGGAACTACAGAATCAACTCATCATTGCATAAATGTAGAGATTTAACTGATTATAGCAATAAAGTCTGAAAATTATTAAATATGTGGTAAATATGTTACACAATCATGAGTGGTACCTTGTTTATCACCACTGTAGACATGAGTCCAGCATACACAACAACTACTCAGAAGTGACTTCGGAGAACTCATGAAAGACTAATTAACTTTGCTAAAAAAAACCCCAGTGTTGTTCCTGTGGTGTTGCTCTTTTTGGCTTTATGCCCCAAGAGTAAACATCCAATTAAAATCGAAATCCAATATACTGATACTGACCTCAAGATTCAACAGTTTATTTTTATACACATAATAGGATACATATGCCTCACTGTAAGGAAGCACTTCATGTCTGCTGCACCACTGAAAAAGCAAGGAAATGTATTGGGTTGAAAATACACAGTAAATTCCATCTGAAAAAGAAACTGAAATGATGAGCTAATTATCCTGCCAGTCGAAAGCTAAGCCAATTTAATTAGAAAGATCATTACGAGCACACACAGAAAGCTTCAATATTATTTCAGATACATTTTATGTGCTGGTTTTGGCTGTGATAGAGTTAATTTTCTTCATAGTAAGTATCAGGGTGCTATATTTTAGATTTGTACTGCAAACATCAGAAGCAAAAAAAGGCTTTGCCTCTATGTAAGCACTCCTCAGCAATAACTAAAATTTCCAACCCTGTAATATCAACATCATCTTCAGCACAAATTCTAATCACTGAATCTTATAGCAATCACAGCCCCATAACAGCTGCTGTGAAAACAATTAACTCTACCCCAGCCCAAACCAGCTCAGTGACATGTACATGTCAAGTTAATGAAGAAGAAACAGTTTCAAACCAATTAATACGGTTCAATGAAGTATTAAATACAACAGCCCATGATCGTGCTATATAGCAGTTTTAAACAGGTTTTTTTTTTTAATCAGAAAAAGATTTTAACCAGGAAAGGAGATGCTCATTGCTTTGAAAGAACAAATGACAAGTTAGAATCAAAAACCAGCATCCTGCAGCTCCTTAATAAGGGTTGCACTTACTTTGCCTCTATACATAGTTGTTGTTTAAAGCTAAGATACATGACAGGGATGATTAGCCTAATTAAAAAAAAATATTTGCTATTAAAAGAGCAGAAATTACTAAAATAAAAGTAAGTTCTATCAAGATGAACACAGCATACTTGGGACACCAAAAACAAACAAAAAATGTTGTATCTGACATACAACACTACCACAAAAGCAAAGAAAGAAGTCTCCTGCAACAAGTCCACTGAAATCTGAGACACAAGACATAGAAGTTTTTCCTGGAAATTAGTTTACAGTCTGGGAAAACACATATAAAAGAAGAGTTCAGTTGCTCTTAATGTGCAGCAAATTTTAATCATTGTGAGTGCTACTGCTGAGTTCACTACTGACCTCATGATGAGTGATGCACATGATGGACTTTTATATTTCCTTAAGAATGACAATAAAAAGGAAGTTGTCCAAGAACTTTCCAGGAGTAAAAACCTTTCATCAGCTATCTGAGGATACCCACAGGGTAGATATTGGATTACCTGAAATAATTTACCTCACTTTGTTTTAATTTCCTCATTTCTTGCTAGAATACATACTTTACATTACTATAGCTGTGAGACACAATATTTAATTCAAATTTTACATTAGAAATTCTTGTCTTCTGAGTGGATTGTAGCCATCCATATTAAGTAAGTTTTACCACAAGCTTTTATTTAAAAATCTGAGCTGAAGATACCTGAGCATTTATTCTTTGTCACAAAAAAGATTACTTGCTCCACACGTTTGGAAAAAATGAAATTTTAAAGGGTTTCTGAACACAATTGATACTAAGAGCAATATTTGATCTTTTTTGCTACACATTTTTCCATTAAGTAGGAAACAGAGAAAAAAAAAATTGTAAGTAAGCACCTGAAGTTCTGACCTTTAAATTCAGTCTATATGCTAATCCCTTCTAGTTAGGAATCGGTTCCTCAAATCATCAATATGGAACACTAAGCATAATCCTGCTTTGAGATTCAAAGAAGTAACTTTGCAAACATGAAAGTTTTAGAACTAATTTTTGTTAAAAAACATTTGAAAACTTTGTATTTTAAAGAGTTTCAGCTTGCCACAGAGTTTATCTTTCATATTCCTATACAGTCACTTTCTTCTGTGCTATCAATAAAAACTAACACTGACCTTCCTCCTGGAAGGTTAAACTTCTAGCTTCTGTTTGAAATACTAGAGTGCCTTTTCTCAGAAGAAATGCTACATATACCTGCTGCCAGCAACGAGAAAAAATACACTATTGCTCTGACCCTTCATTAGTCAGAGGATCTTGGCAACAGCAGTAGTGCTTACATACGGTGTCTGCATGAAAAACTGTTTTCAAAGGTAACCTTGCCAAGGGCTATGTTCCGTCTTGGCAAAAGGAAGCAAACTTTACTTTTCTACCAATCAGTTCACTCTGCATGAGAAACAGGTGTTATGATAGGAAATGGGACTTGGAGCAGAAACAAAATACAATTCTCTAAAAATAAGTTTGTTTTGGAAAAAATCAAAGATAACAAGCCTTCAGGGCTTACATGTTTTTTGCAAAATGCAAATCATTAAAACTGGTTAAGGGATTAAGTGCTCTTTTTCAAAAATTACCATGGAGATTATAATCATTAATTAAAATCATGTAAATAAGATTCCGAAATAACTATTCCTTTTTATCTCATAGGTTTCAAAAAGCCTAATGGTAAAAGATTTAGTCTCAAAAGAGCTACTCTAATTAAAAATAAAAATTTAGCATAATTAATATGTGTAACTAGGCTTGTAATCTCACCACTTGCTATGACTTTTTTTAACAGAGAAATAAAATTATATTTTAAAATATCATTATAGCAGGCATATACAACAGATTATACATACCTTTACATGCCCCTTTATATATTTTCAATCAATTTAATTAGTACTAGTATTAAAACCCTCTTGACTTCTGGTCATTTATTACTACTATTCCTTAAAACATGGCATGCGATGGTTGGTTTTCTCTTCTGCTCACTTCATAAGCCTTCTGTCATTCATCTGTACTGACATGATCAAAATACACTAAACAGACAGACTTAGTAAAAATAATTATAAAAAAAAAATTATCTATTTTTTATAGCACACAGATTGTCTCTATATTCTACAATTTCTCTACAGGAATCGAGTGCTGAAATATTGCCCTTTGCTTTTTTGTGAAAACAAGATGGGAATCCCTTGCGCTATCTTGAAATCAAAGATGCTTTTTGGAGTCCTTAACCGCATTTCTTCTAAGCATGAAGATGAATGATTCAATCTTTTTGCAGAAAATACAATAAAGCAGAAGTTAAGAGCATATTTAATGAACTAAAATAAATTGCACTGACATTTGAAGAAAAAAAAAGTTTCTTAAAAGAAAGCCTGAAAATTTAAATTATATTAAAAGCTATGTTCCAGTCCTCAAAGTGTATTGACAAACTGAGTATTTTAAAATTTGATTGTTTTTTTTCTTCCCAGAAGAGCAGTTGTTACCCTGCAGCATTTCACAGGAATTAGAACGGTAGCAGAGCAATTGTTACCCTGCAGCATTTCACAGGAATTAGAATGGTAGCACACAGTTGCAAACCCATGTAGCTCTACAGGTTTGGGCCGAGTGCCTGGAAAGCTGCCTGGTGGAGAACCTGGGTGCTGGTCAACAGCACTGAACATGAGCCAGCTGTGCCCAGGTGTCCAAGAGGCACAAGGGTATACTGTGGTCAGCAGGCAGTGACCATCCCGCTGTCCTGGCACTGGTGAAGTCACACCTTACATCCTGCGCTCAGCTCTGGGCCCCTCATTTCAGGAAGGCCATTGAGGAGCTGGAGTGTGTCCAGAGAAGGGAATGGAGTTGGGAAAGGGCCTGAAGCACAAGTCTGATGGGGAGAAGCTGAGGCAGCTGGGGGTGCTCAGCCTGGAGAAAAGGAGGCTCATGGGGGACCTTATCTCTACAACTCTCTGACAGGAGGGTGGAACAGGTAGGGGCTGGGCTCTGCTCACAGACAGGATGAGAACAAGTGGCAGGACAAGTGACAAGCGACAGGACAAGAGCAAATGGTCACAAGTTGAATCAGGCGAGGTTCAGATTGGGTATTAGGGAAAATTTGTTCATGGGAAAGGTTGATCAGGCATTGGGACATGCTGCACAGGGAAGTGGTGGAGTCACCACTCACAGAGGTATTCAAAGGACATACAGATGTGGTACTTGTGGACATGGTTTAGTGAAGGACTTTACAGTTGGATTTAATTATCTTGAAGGTCTTTTCCAAGGTAAATGATCCTATGTTTCTAATAATATTTTAACACGTACGTCAAAAGAAAAAGTAAGTATAGACAGCTAACAACCACCATTGTTACAACTAAGTCAAACCACTTGACTACAACTACAAATACGAACAGCTGGAATTTTCCTGCTCATCACCTCACTGTTATTTTTGACTTATACTTTAAAGAAATATGATCTAAATAATTCAAGTGTAAAAGGCTTGTATTGTTTCTCAGAACTGCCACTCTGTTCTATAACAAAGTAAAAAAGCATGCCAGCTGTTCTTTTGACACAGTAAAAAAGATGCAAATAGAACACACTAATATAAGGTGGCAAAAAGTAGCTCCTTTTAATTTTAACACAAAATTTATCTTACAACTTAGCTAAAAGCCACAAACACAACGTGCACTGCTACATACTCTTAATTTAATAATACAGTACATGCTACTCCCTCTAATAACTTAAGAGAAAATCTAAAAGCTTTTAACTTCTTTAAGGATTACTTTTACAGCTTCTTACAAATGCTGTACCCTTGCTGCATTTTAATTAGTAAGAGACTACACAGGGAGACATGTAACCCAAAAGGACAAACATACCCCAATAGTGTTCAACAAGCTTTAAAATCCTAAATACTGAGGCTGTGTCAATTTTGAACATCACAGGGTATAGAGAAGTCACACTGAAGAAGAGCAGGTAGCATGGAAAAAGCAATTCACTCGCTTAAATCTCATGCTATTTTGGATGTAAGTAATTTCACGACCATAAGATGCACCAAACTATAAGGCGCACCCCCCGGGAGTCAGCAAATTTCGCAACTTTGTAGATCATATAAGGTGCACCGGACGATAAAGCACATTTTTTGTGTCGCAAAGATCCGCGTTGCGCGCAACAAAGTAACGAATTAGTAATTGAATACCACAATCATGGAATTTAGTGGCATATGTGCAATTTGCAAACATTTTAACAGATTGGTGTAGCCCGCACTCCCTTGGTGCTCTGGGAGCTGCATGACGCTCTGGGAGGCCTGCGGCCCCTCCCGGGCTTTTCCCCTGCGCCGCCGCAGCCCAGATGCCGGTGGGCTCTCCCTACGCCACTGCTGCCCCAATGCCGGCAGCTTTCCGCTGCCGCCTCGACTGCACCAACGAACTTTCTCCCAGCTGCCCAGGCCACGCTGCCACGGTCCCGATGCCAAAAGGTCCTGGCCGTGCCATCGCAGCCCTGATGCCACGGGGTCAGGCTGCACCGCCGTGGCCCTGATGCTGGTGGGCCCAGGCAGCGCCGCCGCTGCCTGGCGGCTCCTCATTCTCCCTGCACCCGGGCCACGGCCAGCAACGCCTGGCGGCTCTTCACACCCCACGCGGTCGGTGGCGCCTGGCGGCTCCTCGTTCCCCCCACACCAAGGCCAGGGCTGCCGGCAACTCCCTTCCTCCCTGCACGGCTCCTGCCGGCTACGGCTGTCCACTCCCGCACCCCCCTCGCAACTTGGCATTCCTGCGGCACTGTTTCCCACCCCCCCGCCCCACCCCGGTTAGTGGTTTGCACTTCTGGGGTGGCAAATGTCACAACTTTGTATCTCATATAAGGCGTACCGGACTATAAGGCGCACTTCTGGATTTGGGCCAAAATTTTAGTCAAAAGGGTGCGCCTCATAGTCGTGAAATTACTGTAATTGAAATGCTCTATGAGCTAACCCTGCAGAATTGTTTGCTGTAAATTAAATAAACATGAAATCAGAATCACTGGGCAATACACAATACTCCTAAAATTAGCATTTCCATTTCCATTTGTGCTCAACAGCAAAGAAGAGATTATTAGATAAAGTGGAATACACAAAAGAGTCAGTATGCTAGCATTACTTTTAAATAATCATATAAGCAGCCCATTTACCAGAAACGGTGAATAAAACAGAAGAAATACTCCATGGTTTTGAAAGCAATTTACAGTATTGTACCGCCAATCTGTAACTATTCACTAGCAGACATGCTGTTCACCCTGCATAAAGAAGTTAAAAGTAAGTCTAGAAATACTTAAGCAAAAAATGAGTACAGTAATTTCACGATTACAAGCTGCACTGACTATAAGTCGCATATCCGGATGTCGGCAACATTTCGTTCTTTGTTCATACACAAGCTGCACCTGATTATAAGCCACTCTGTCATTCGCAGCGAGGACCTGCGTGCAATGAAGTTGCCAAATAGTAACACAATCGCGGTATCACGGGGTCTACTGGCTCGGATTGGGCCATGAGGGCTCAGCCCGTTCGGGGCTGCCAATGGGGCCAGGTGGCCCAGCTCGGTGCCACTGCTTGGCGGGGCCACTCAGGGCTGGCTGCCACCGGGCTCACTCGCCTGGCCCTACGCTGGCCTGAGGTGGTAGGGGGGCACGGAGCCCGCCGGCACCCATGGCAGCGGCAGCAGGTGGGGACGGGAGCCCCTCGCCTCCCCCGTGGCCGCGGGGATGGCAGCACGGAGCCCCACGTCTCTCTCCCAGCTGTGCTGCCTGAAGGAGGGAGCTCCCCCGCCTTCCCCTGCCCCGCACTACCTGCACGGCGCCCAGATCCACCCATCGCGAAACAGAGTAACCAATTTGTAATAATCACGTAAACTCGGGTTTTACTGGCAGGCGCTCGGCTCGGCACCTTGGTTTGCACTTCCAGGGTTGGAAATGTCAGAAAATTTTCCACATAATAGCCGCTCCTGAGTGTAAGCCGCATTTCTGGGGTGGGAGCAAAATTTTAGTCAAAATAGTGCGGCTTGTAATCATGAAATTACTGTATATATTAATGGTGAGTGAATCTGCTACAAAGCTTGAGAAATTAAAAACTTGGTAGATGGTTAGGAAAAATATAAGTAAAATGCAGTGGTATGAGTAACACTGCTAAAGAGATTTTATAAAAAGAAAAATTTCACATAAGGGATTCTTCTTCATTCCTTGTTGAAGATGTTTTCTCATGACACACATGGATTGCCACCACTGAGACTACCTTTTTTTAAAATTAATTGCAGTGCAACCAACTATCTTTTTGGACCTCCACAATACTTTAAACTATGAGTTTAAACTCTGCAAATGCTATTTATAAATTCGTGATTCCAAAACACTGTAAAAAAAAAAATCCAGAATCCACTTACTTTTAGAGAAACAAGCTTCATTTTCAAAAAAAAAAAAAAAAAAAAAAAAAAAAANAGAAAGAAATTGCCTGCAGAACTATTTACAGTAATTTTTTTGTTCACAAGTAAATAAATAACATAATATTTAAAGCCTATGAAAAAGTCACTTTGTGTGACCAAAAAGAATGTTGTCAAATTAAATTCCCCTCCTCCCCCCATAATATTCTTTGCACTGATCCAACACTACTAATTTTGCTTGACTACAATTAACTAAATATGTCAGAACAATTTTGGTAGGTTACAATTTCTTCACAGTTCTTTACCTTCATAGAACTTTAATCACAGCTCTTTCCCACTATTACTTCATCTATTATAAAACACAAGTCAGTGAATAAGTAGAGTCACAAGCTTATTCACTGAATGTCAGGGGTTGGGGGGGTTTTACTCTTCCACCTCTGTGGAGAATTTTTCCCATTTCCCATGCTAAGGAAGTCTGCAGGGCAGCTCTCCCAGTTTTTGATTGCTCAAGACAAAGGGATGGGTGGGGGCTGTCTCCCTCCCTCAATTGCTGGTAGGGTTTGGGAGTCTGAGAGGCTGGTCATTTTTTTCCTTGGGACACTCGCCGTCCAAAACACGGAGGAGTGAAGTTCTCTGCAGTTGGATTTGCCCTGCACCCTGCCCTGCTACAGCTGCCTGCTTCTGAGACCACAGCTAAGCACTGGGACCCAAATGGTGAGCGGAGAGCCTTCCTTCACCCTTCTCCCACCTGGGATACGGCCCTGCTGCCTCCGCCTCCCTGCTCCCGCCTGCTGCCGCCACTGGGACCGTGCGGAGGAAGAGAGTGTCTGCGACTGGAAACAGGACTGGAACTAAGTTATTTGTTCTATTTTGTCACTGATTTTCATAACTGATGTTGTTCTTGTTTGTCTTGTAGACATATCAGTAAAGAACTGTTATTCCTAAACCCATACCTTTGCCTGTGAGCACCCCTTAATTTCCAAAATACAAAAAATTGAAGGGAGGGGATTTTCACTCTCCATTTTAGGAAAAGTTCCTCCCTTTTTCTTGGCAGCACCTGTCCCCCAAACCAGGACACTGAAATAAAAAAGAAATTCATAGCAAAAATTTTAGATCTGAAAGGTGGACTTTAGAAAGCAGTTGTGACATGCAAAATTCTCTCAATATGACCAGTGTTTTCCAGTATGTAAAAAACCCGATAAACACAAATTACTAATTTGTCTGGATAATTATTCAACTGTAAGAATTTACACAGCAAGCATTACAAAGTAATTATAGTTTTGCTCAAAGCAACAAAGTCCAGAAACATTTCCTATGCTACTGAAAAATACTTGAGGCACGGAACAATATAAATGTATCTGTATGACTTCTGCACCTGAGCCACTTACTGAGGCTCAGTAATGCTCTTGCATTTCATATACATTTTGTTAAATGTGTATTTATTTCATGAAGAAGTATTACTGTTTCTTGTAAGATGAATTCCTAAATATTTGAATTCCTCCCTTCCATGACGTTAGCCTAGAGTTATGCATAATAATGATTTATGTTCCTTTAGATAAATTCAGTATATTTTCTATGATCTAGGCAGCTCTGCAGAAAAACTGACACTTTACACAAAGAATTCTGTGCTGCAGAACTATTGAACACAATAGTGAGTCATATTTGAAATTTGCAATAAAAGGCCTATATTCATTACCTGACTGTTTTTCTCAATTATCTCTTACACTGTTAAGTTACTAAGTTCAGGGGATAACAGAAGCAGTGCAGAAAATGTTCAGGAAGAATTCTAGAAATGAAAGATCAGTTCCCACAACCTTAGAGAATTGCTTATATTTCATATGCTTCTGTACTCATAGAGCAGAATTTTGTTAGAAGGCAGGTTCTTCAAATTTATTCTGAGGTAGATTAGAAGTCTGACTGCAAATCCAGAGCTATTCAGCATACAAATATGCTGCAGATTACTTTTTTTACATTACAAATTTTATTTCTACTACAAAATTCAAACCACTATAATACTAGCTCCATAATTTTCTGCATTAGATTCTACCAGCAAATGAAGACAATACAGCAAAATGTAGTATTGTTCCTAGTTAACTCTTCTGATTTACAAAGTGACTTTTGAACTATGTAAAGTTGATTTTCTCTTGAACTGCAGATGCATCCAGAAGAAAGTGGAGAAATAATTACTGAATTTGAAAATAAATTAACTTTTAACTTGCCCTACAGTACACAAAGGAAATGAAAATCCACATAGAAAATGGACAAATTGAAAGAAAAAAGAAGGTACATAAACATTAGAAAGTACACAGTTTTATGTGATCTAACAAAGATTGACAGTTTCCTTCTTTTTTCGTTCAGAAACATATCCCTGGCATTTGGAAGGGATATAGGTTAACATCCACACTGACAACTTCCCAGCTCAGCCTCAAAGTGCACACCAGATTATTTACGGGTTACTTCCTGGAGAAATGGGATAATAAAGATCCCACACAGTGCCCTGAACAGTAATGTGACTAACCTGTAAGTTTTGAAATTACATTTATCAGATAGAAACTAAAAATGGACCTAAGAGTGCCACTGGTAAACTAGAAATCAACTGAGTCTACTTACAGCTCAATTAAAAATGGGAGCATATCCTACCAATTATTTGGAATGTCCAAATGTTCAGTTTTTCACCAAAATTCTTCATTTTAGTCAAAACCTAAAAAATTACTTTTACAGCATCAAACAAATATAATTCGGGTGAGATTTGAAGCTGTCCTTAGCAAAATCAGTTCATCAGATGATTAGAACATTCAGATTTGATTGTGCTCAAGTGTAAGACTTGAAAAATGAGAAGAGAACTAAGGCAAATTTGAGGAAGCTGAGTGGTTTCTATAAGTCTATTTAAATCTGTCAACCTGAAAACTCCATACTTTTATCTCCATTCAAAGCCACAGATCTTCAGCATTCCATTTTTGGAAAGGCTCCTGAAATAGTAAATACATACTGAAACAGTAACTCTGAAAAGTAACTACAGGTATTCTGTCTTACAGATTGGATTCTGGACATTCTTTAAATCAGAACTGGCAAAGAGGATTCAATGCTTAAAAAACTCAAGATCAGAAATTTATGTACTATTTTATAATATTTTATGTATAGGATCTGCTGATGACAACATCTCAACTGAATTAATTTCTTCTACTCCCTTGAGAAAAGGAATGACAGTAAGACAAAGATGAAAGAATTCCATAATTATTCAATGTTATGACTGAAAAAACAGATTGCCTAGTTCAATTGTCAGAATGGAAATTTTCATTAAATTTACATCACTTACATGTTAATTTATATGTTTAAATTCGGGCTACATGCAAATACACTATGAAAGAAAAGCTGTATGTTTCATTAATCCATTGTATAAAACAAGCACTAAGCAGTAGAGAACTCAGAAAGTACTAATTTCACAAACAAAAATAATTCATTAGAGATAAGTATAAGCACATGCAAGTAGATAAAGGCAGAAATTCATAAAATTCATAAGTTATGACATGGGCTTCTTTACTTTTAAGTATCCAGCTTTCAGCTAGTTAATAGTGCTTCCAAATTTAAATTTAACAAATATATTTGATCCAATTATAGAAAAAGAAATCAGAACTCATACAAAAAAACCCAAAAAAATCCACCACACTGGAAGTTGCTATTCACTTACTCTTCATTATGACTTTGCTTAATTTTGTAGGCTTTTAGGATACGACTTGAGTAAAGGACAGTGAGAATATTGTTCTGTATCAAATTTGAAGATGCAAAAAACCACTCCAAATCCATTCTTTACAAGTAAGTACCATTAGTTTTCATTACACAGAACTTCTACTGAGTAAACACAGCCCAAATGAAACATCAAATTGGTGTAACTAAATCTCATACATCTTTCAGAAAAGGGAAAAGAGGAGAGAACACAGCACACCTTATTTAGTATTTGAATAAGTGTTATGTAATTACTATTAGATTTCCTGGATGCATCTTCATGTCCTGAAAGAACAAGTGGCATTTAATTCTTGTGCTGGCAAAATAAATGTTTATAAACCTGACGTGATTTGCATCTTATTGTTTGATTTACAGCCTATCGCCTTCTCCCCTAAGACTAGCCTCTGAATTTGAAAATGAAGTTCAAAATATTTTAAGTTTTTTACATTCCTTCTCACATCAGTCCCTGATCTGCACTCAGTGCTCTGTTAGGCACAGAGTAACACAGGCACAAGAAGCACAAAGAAGCCAATACTAATAGAACAAAAATCACAGATATAGTTTTCCTGCATTTTAAAATTAAGTACAACTTCCAAGATTAAGAATGGCAGAATCAAGACTCAAGCAACAGGTTTAATTACACAAATTGTACTGGCTCAATTCTCCACAATGTGCTGCCAACTAGAGGGTCAAAAGTGGGAGAAAACACAGAAACTGGGCATATCAAAGATTGACATAATTTTTCTCTTAAGAATGAAAATACAAAAATCTGGCTAAAAGTTTAATAATTCTATAATTATTCTAATCCAATTTTAGTTTATTAGTACAGAGCTTTTTCTCATAGTGCATATACAGTCAGGTGGAAATTTACACACTAGCATTATGTTTCCAGCTTTGACAATTAAAGCAACCTCAAAAAATCACTAATCTGAAATTTTTCCATTTTCAACAGAACCATCTGAGCAGCAAAAGTTGCTGATATCCAGTAATATTTCTTACTGAATGACTTGTTTTGCTCTAGAAAGAACTGAGAATTTATAAATATGAACAATTATGTGAAAACAGTGTTTTTCAGATAAAAAAAATCCCAAAAAGCTTAAGAGACTAAAATCTAATTAAAGAATAGCTTAGTTTTCAGCAGGCTAAAGTGAAAAATAGAAGTCATGATAGCCTTCATTATTTGATTTAATCCTAAAGGATTTAAAAAATAATTTCAATTACAGTAATTTCGCAAGTATAAGCCGCACCCTTTTTGACTAAAATTCTGGTCCGAACCCGGAAGTGTGGCTTATACTCTGGAGCACCTTATATATAGACAAAGTTCTGAAATTTGCTAACCTGGAAGTGTGAGCCGTGACCTGAGCCGAGCTTGTGAATTGAGCACCTGAAAGTAAAACCTGTGATCATGCGATTGTTACAAATTGGTTTCTCTGTTGAGCAGCAAGGGGAGCAGGCTCTTGCTGGCACTGCAGAGGAAAGCAAGGGCTCCCGCTGGCACTGCGGGGCAGCGCTGGGCTGGGGCAAGCGGCGGTGCAGGTGGTGGGCAGGGGCGAGCGAGCCTGGCAGCGGTGGCAGCAGCAGTCGGCCAGCCCCATGCAGCGGCAGCAGCGCTGCCCTGTTGGCCCCAAGCGGCCCCGCTGAGCAGCAGCTCCAAGCTGGGCCACCAGGCCCTGTCGGCAGCCCTGAGCGGGCTGAGCCCGCCCAACCCTGAGCCAAGCCAGGAAATTAATTTACTGAACAGAGTTTAAACCCCTTGAATATGACATGGCAGGGCATTGCAGGAGACCAGAAAACCTCATTACTGGAATTTTGAAAACTGATCATAAATATGCAAGTAAGGTTTTTGCTTTTTACATCTCATTTCCAGTATGAGGTAAAAAAATAAACTTAAGAACTCATGTCTAGCACAGTAAATGGAGGCAACTATAACTCCTGTAAATTTAAAAGATCCATAATCATCTTCATCATTAAACTTAGCAGAAAATGTAGAAGAGAACAAATTGTATTTTGGGTGCAATTACATTTCAGTACTAGTTCAGTACTAGAAAATTCAGTGCTCTAGAAACTTCCAGAATACTAAACCTATCATTGTGAATCTAAACCACACTTACTAGTCCATTATACTTTACTTCTGCTTTACCATTCTCTAGAAAGTATTAACTACATAAAATACTAATTTAGGGCATACTGTCATTCCTTACTTTAATTCTTTCACCTAGCTCAATTGATTCTATTTATTTTGAACCACCTAACTCCTTAGCTGATACAGGGTGTCCAAACTATAATTTTTAAGTATATACATATGACAACTAGAACTCTAAACTCAAAGTGGTCTCAAGTAAAAAATTATTTGCTACTCTAAAATGTGGGGGCATTCAAAGATGGAGAGGTAAAAGCCCTGATGAACCATTTAGTGATACGGGCAAGTATGGTCTGATTTGACAAGAGATAATTACTTATTCTCTCCTCCTCTAAAAAACAAAAGGCATTTTTTTCCATTTTTTTATGTGAGTTTATTATTTTGTTTCTTCTTCATTAATATCGAAGTTTCTTATCTATATCATCTCTGTTCAGTGTGAGAAAGGTACTTATAGGAATAGGGGAAGTGTACAGATCCAAGTCTTTCTATTTGTGTGACAGTATGAGGTTTGTATTTAATACAGTGGGGTACCTAGTAAGTCCTTTCTACCTTGCATTATTTTCTTTCAGTTGTCCTTGACTTCATAAATGCACTTTTAGTGTATTGACATTCTATTATGGAAACTTTAATCCTGTCAGAGTGTCATATTGATCTTCTTTGCAACGGGATATACAGTAATTTCATGACTACAAGGTGCTCCGGATTATAAGGCGCACCTCCAGGAGTCGGCAAAGTTCGCAACTTTGTACATTATATAAGGCGCACTGGACTATAAGGCGCACTTTTTTGCAGCGAGGATCCGTGCCACGTGCAACAAAGTAATGAATTAGTAACAGAATCGTGTGATCACAGGGTTTACTGGCAGGTACTCAATTTGCAAACATTTTTCACAGATTGGCGTAGCCTTTAAACACAGACCCAGGTGCCCTCTCCGTGCCATGGGCCTCGGCACTCCTGCCCACCCCTGCGCAGGCTGGCGAGGCGCAGCTTGGGGCGGCCGCAGTTCGCAGTGGTCCAAAGTAGGTCGGGGCTGCCCAGGGCTGCCATGGTGGGGCCACAGCTCACGCTTCTGGGTTGGCTCGAGGTGGCCGCGGCTCGAGGTGGCCGCAGCTCGCGGCTTCTGGGGCCGCCCGCTCCCTCCCTCCCCGTGCAGCTCCTACTGGCCGAGGCGACCAGCTCCCTGCCTCCCCGCGCCGCTCCTGCTGGGCCAGGGCTGCCCACTCCCACTCCACCTCGCGGTTCCAATTTCTGGGTTCACAAATTTCGCAATTTTGTCCATATATAAGGCACACTGGACTATAAGGCGCAGTTCCAGGTTCGGGCCAAAATTTTAGTCAAAAGGGTGCGCCTTATAATCATGAAATTACTGTATATGTGACAACATGTAATTAAAGGAAAAACACAAAACACAAAAAACTCAATAGCATAAACTCCATTCTCCGCACTTCACAGCACAGGGCTTAGCTAAACTTGCCTCCTTATGATTTCTTTGCACTTGAAGGAGGCATTTAAAAACAGAGTATCACTCTGATGTACCTAAAAGACACTGAAATTACTTGCATAGAAGTTCCCATCCAACTCATGTACTCATATTATGTAAGGAATCACAGACTTTGTACATAACACACACAAATCCACTTATGGTCTTGCATGCAAATCACTCAAGTATCTAAGAAAATTTTCTTAGATTGGGCAAAATATTTTGGTCATTAACAACCATGGGTTTTTTCTCTTTTCACACTCTGACAAACCTTTAGACGCTTCCTGACAATGGAGCAAAGGAATGGTTTTTGTAATGAAGCCAAATGCTTTAATAAGAAAAAGAAGCATCATTCACTCCCTAAACATATTTGCTATATATTATTTCCCTTAAGCAGATCATCTTCTGAAAACATTGTGAGGCGATGTACGAGTTTATGGCTTGTTAGCAGAGCTATAAGACCTTTATGTGGTAAACCTCAGTGCACCCAGTGGGCAAGGAATTATTGCATGGTGTCTCTTGTCCCAAAATACCTTTAGAATTTTGTAAGTAAAATAGCATATATAAATCTAGATTGTGTTAAAACTGTATTAACAAAACAACCGAAAGTTTTTATTCTTGTTCTAAAAATTATTTTATAACAACACCTTGGCTAAATAACCAGCTTGGTATGAAAATATACTCTAAAAAAGGTTTAGGAGGAGCACTAATCTCTGTCATTCTCAACAGAAAGTATCTTTGCTAGTCTCATCTATTCCACATAAGTGTGGCACACTAAAGAATATAAAATATTAAATCTTTCTGCAGGCATCAAATATGTTCTACATAATGCCCTGAACAGTATTTAAAAGACAAAGAAATGAAAACAATATTCCACTTGCTGACAACAGAAAATCTAGCCAATACAGCTTTAGAAAGATCATCATTTTTAAAATTCATAAATACTCCTTTCCCACAGATGTAGCTTATCCAAGAAAGTGTTCCATCTAGAGAGGACTATTATATTGCTTGATATCTTGGGGGAGGAAAAAACCAAACAATAAAAAAAAAAAAGCCCAAATCATCTTATTCATTGAACTGTTTGTATGGAACGGAGAAACACATAAACAACAATAAAATAATAACTGGCCAAAACCATCCAAGCTAAATTCCCACACATCTCTAAAGAAAAGGAATCCCTGTGAAGGGGTTAAAAAAACCAAACTTGTAAGGACTTCTTGCTATGCGGATAAGTCCAGCTGTCAAAAATAAGACAGTATTATCCTTCTCGCTCACTTTCAGTAAAATGGTTACATACTCCTGAATGTTGTTGACCTGGGAGGCTGAAGATCTTGTCCAGCTATGGAGAGAAACAGAAAAGTCTTCAAAGAAAGAAATACAAAGTTTGCTGATACCATTATACACTTCAAACAAGCTCCCACACAACTTCCTATGATCTATAAAAATACATGGAGATATGTGAGAATATAAAATAAGAGTCTCATGCTAAACAAAAATGTTTCATACACACAGACACTTTCATAAAATTTCAATAAATCTATCTCAGGAAATTCAACAATTCATGTAGCAGACAAAATCACTGGCTCACAGTATTCTTCCTGAAAGTGGAAAACTTTCCTCTTGCAAAGAAACGGAATAAAGTATGCTTGCTTAAATTCTCTGGTAAGTGTTTAATGCTTTTTATGGAACAGAGGAAAACCAGCAATTCTACGAAGAACTCTTCTACAAGAGAAATAGGAATAGGAGCTTTTTGCAAAACTCAGACACAAAAAGAAAATGTATAGAAAGTAGAGACAGGAATAGGTAATGAGAGAAAAATATAGAAGAATTGTTCAGTCATTCCAGGGATGAGGTTTAGATGAGGTCAGGAAAGTCAAAATGGAGTTGAGTCTAACTGAGGATGTCATAGACAATGGAAAGGATTTCTCTAAGTACACAGAGAACAAAAGAAAGGGTAGAAATGATCTGGGCCTTCTGCTGAGTGAAGCAGGGGACACAGAACAGGAAAGAGGCTTAGGTAATGAATGCTGCCTTCTCCTCAGTTTCGATGAGTAGGCCTTGATGAATCCCAGCTCTGAGAGACCAGGGGAAAAGTCTGGAGCAAAAAAAGATACCCTTAAGCTACTTAAGACTACTAAAAGAAATTAAATAAATATAGGGGTGCTGACAGGATGCACTTGAGTGCTCAGGGAGCTGCCTATGGCACTGCAAAGCCACTCTCAGTAACTTCTGAACAATCATTGCAACTGTGAGAAGTGCCCAAGAAGTAAGGAAAAGCAAATGTCACTATCTTATAGAAGGACAGAAAAGGTGATCCTGGGAACTGCAGGCTGGCCAGCCTCACCTTAATCCATGAGAAGGCAATGCATCAGCTAATTCTGGAAACTGACAGCAGGCACAAGAAGGACAATAAGATCATCAAGAACAGTTAGCATAGATTCATCAGGGGCAATTAATGCTTGACTAATGTTATCACTGTCTATGATGAAGTGACTGGCTTGGTAGATGAGGAGAAAGCAGTGGATATCGTCTACTCTTGACTTTTCTAAGGCTTTCAACACTGCTTTATGTAAGATCCTCATAGAGAGGTTGGTGAAGCACAGGATGAATGAGCAGATAGTGGAATGGACTGAAAAGTGACAGAAACACCATGTCCAGGGAGTGATAGCAATTGGCACAAAGTCTACCAGAATTGTACTCCGTGGGCCAATATTGGGTCCTGTTTCACATCTTCACTAATGGTCTGGATGGTATCATCCCAGCCAGAAGAGATCAGCACATCCCTCTCCACTTCCCCTCCCCAGGAAGCTGCAGAGAGAGCAGTGAGGTCACCCCTCAGCCTCCTTTCCTCCAAACTGGACAAACCCAGATGCCCCTCACTGGACAGCCCTTCCAGCAGCTCCACTGTTCTCCTCTGGGTGCATCCAAGTCCCTTCACATCCTCCCTAGATTGTGAGGCCCAGAACTGCTCTCAGTGCTCCAGGTGAGGCCTCACCAACACAGTGGGATAATCCCCTCTTTTGAGTGGCTGAAAAAAAGGCAAAGATACACGTGGGTCTCAATTTTCTTCAGCCACCATTCTAAATTCATCCACAAGCTTTGCTTTTCTCATTTGCTGCTTTTCACAATATAAGACACAGAAAGACACAATGAGAAATTATATATTGGAAACTGCATGTTCCTTTACAGCTTTGTATTGTATGTTCAACTATAGATAATCAAGTAATGACAGAATCATACTCAGATTATGGAGTGAAGAGCAATTTTGCCCAATACGGCATCTAATTAAAATCTTTCTGTGCTGAAAAAGTATTTAAAGCACGCAAGGAGTTCTAGTTGATCATTCTGCAATGTCCAGATTAGAGGACTTCCAAAGAGTCCTTTAAATTAATGTAGGCTTCAGCAAAGTGAGTAGGACTTAATGTTTTGCAGTACTCTGAAACAGTAAAACTAAAAATAAACATGCCTTAGCAAAAACTGCTGTTTCTCTCAAACATTTTTTGTGGTAGCATGTAGCAGAACATTTCCAGGAAGGATGGCTGGAAACAATATACAGCTAAAAAATGCTGGATATTTACAGTTAAAATGGTTTTGTCACTGCTTTATTACAAAACCAGAAGCACTGGAAAATACATGGAGAATTGCAAGGGTTAACACCCCACTGGTTTTAGTTTGTCACCTTATCATAACTTACTCTGAAGCAAAAAAAAAAAAAAAGAAAAATCTTCTGGCAGTTGACACGTCACTCATAAAATTTCAAACACCATAAAAGTCTAAAAAGAACAGCTGAAAGTCGTAAGTTCCATAGAACCATTTTATTCCAATAAACTTTTAAAATTTAATGAGATGCTGATCTCTTATATCACTTGTAAAAAGAAGCAACAGGGAGACACTTCAGTACCCAGCTGAGAATGATTCCAGCAACAGGCTTCAAGAATATGAAGTCATACATTCAGAAAAAACACTTTTCAATTATATATTATTTAAGGACAAAACATACCAAGATTATTTACACAAAATGCATAATCAAATAATTCCAGAGCAATGCTACCACAATAATAACTGCTGCACCCATATTTAATTACTATGATTGAAAAGAAAAATTTTCCTATGTGATAACTTACAAGATGGGAGCAATTAATTTGAAGAGTTTCCCTTGATTGATTATATCTCTTTATTGTAAAACTAAATGCCATTTTGGAAGAATACACTTACTGATAAAATGAAATATGAAGGTAGGACTTACTTTCAAATACATGACATCTATCACATGTGATGTTTGCTGTGTGACAAATACCTTAACTGTGAACCAGATTTGCAATCAGATAGAATCCATTTTGGCATTGATCGCCTAGAATCCATGTGAAATTTATCAGTTTTCAGTGGAATGCCACAGAGATGTTGCCATCTGGTGCTGGAAAAAACATGAGCTGGAAGAATTTTAAGAGCTGGTAGCAAAACCTATCATGCATTACAAGACTGCCTATCAACCACAGACATGCAAGCCTTTTGTTTTCCAATATATGCAAGCTCAGGCACAACCCAGTTTCTGAATAATAACAGACTGGTATATCATGAGAGAGGCTGATAAATTTTGGAGTAAGTATGGCTTTGTCAAAGAGCAGAAATAAAAATATAATCAGAGTATTTGAACTCTTTGGTGAAGGAAATTACCTATTCCAACTAGTGCTTTTAGTAATCTGTGCCAAAAGAAAGACTGCATCCAGTGAGTTGCTAACCCTTTTAATGACTCTCCCCAGTTTTGACCAGTGTTTCTTTTGAGTTTTTTACTAGTAGAGAAGACAGTACCGCCTGACTTGTACTGTAATTTAGCACATACTCAAAAAGATGACTAGAATAGAATTTTCTGTAACAATTTAGTCAACCTTTAGAATTTCAGGCTCTACCATTCTTCTTGTTTGTCAAGATTACTCAAGCATAGAGATTGACTTCGGCTGAAAAAGTCAGAATTACTGAAAAAGTAGCAATTTTTTTTCAAAACTAGCAATAATGTTACTTCACTGTGAGAAACTGGCATTTAGACCTGAAAATTAAGAAGTTAAATGGGTTTCAAATTAACACACTGTCTTCATTCATTCCAGAAGCAAGAGATCAAAGAATGGGTCTCAGTTGTGGTACTAGGAATGTAAACAAGCATAACACAAAGCTTAGGCCATGACTGTTCTGGCAAGAACATTACTCACTCAAGTTAAATTAGGTACTGTAATTCTTTTAGAAATCCTTTAAGGAAAACTAAGATCCCAGAACTGGCTTTTCCAGGCACAGTTTTTCCAAGTGATCAAAGTTACCAGGCAGCCTTCATCAAATTTGTTGAGAAATGTAAAGAGAGCATTAGATTTATGAAATTATCCACATTTCTCAAAAGCAGTGAAATATCTGTCATGCATGTTTAAGTAGTTTGATTAGTGCAAGAGAGTGAAGAAAATCAGGCAGCAATGCACACAGATGACCATTTTTTCACATAACTTAGTCGAAGTCACAAACAGATGGACTAACACAGAGTCATAAATATATCCCAAAATGCCTGTCAGTATTGTGTAGATTAATTCAAGTTTCATTTGCACTAGCCTCTAAAATTTATATTTTTAACCATTTTTCACAATTCATTTTTCCAACTATCTCAGCTCAGGTTTGCTGGAGGAGTTTGGTTGAGTTCACAAGCATGCTAATGCAACCTAAACAGAAACCTCATCATGTCACACATACTCGCTATGCAACTGACCAAGTTAGCACCACTGGGACAGCTATCAATGGTTAGAAGATCTGCAACATCAAGATACTCAGATGAGTTTTTCCAAAAATCAAGAAATAGAAAATCTACAGTAATACAGGGGATTGAGTGGAACAATAAAAATAGATTAAACAAAGAGAGAGCTGTACTATTTTTTTAATTGTAGAAGTTACAGAATGTGGTTTGAAGAAGAATGTAATTGTGAAGGATCAATAAAGAGAACATCAGACAAGGGAAGAATTCTTAGTGTGTAAAACTGAAGTGTCAAACTGCAGTAAGAAACTGGAAAAGTATACAAAAAAAAATAGATTTCAGTATGTGAATGTTGATCAAACTACAGAAACTTATTTAAATTACTATTCAACAAAATCTCTTCATTTCAAAACACTAACGAACCATGAAATATGAAATATGAAAGAGCAGAAACTTCTGAGGTTAACATAATAGTACCTAACTTTATAGGCCATCTCCATGCACCTGATTTAAAGAAAGCAAACAGAAAATGCTACTGTGTCATGAGACAAGAGAGAAAGGATGTATGAGCAGCAGCAGGACGAGCGTAAGAAAAGCCACCATGACATGAGATGTGTAAGGTCAATTAAAAATGCAGAAAGGATGACAGGAAAGCTCATAGCCTGCAGCTAATAAAAGAGCAACATCAGTCAAAATCATAGCTTTGGGAAGGTATAGACATGACACAATTTCTCAAGTGAGAGTAAAAATATTTGGCGCAATACACTATATACTGACAAAGAAATCTCTTGTTTCCAAAAAAATTTGTGAATTTGGGGATGCACCTCAGCGTGCAACTTTGTTTTTTTTTTTTGGTGTTATACATATTCCTGGAAAGACATCATTCAAGGCAAACATCACATAAATATGGTGACCCATATGATAACTCTGCAAAACACTTCTAGCTCTGCTTGGCTCATTTTATAAGTTGCACTGATGGGTCTGATTTTGACCTCTACTGGTGAAGATCTCAACTGTGGGAGCAGCACGTGAACAACAGAGTAAGAACTTACCCAGACATATTAATTCCAATTATAAAAAGCATGAAGAAAAGACAGAGTAAAAAATCTACTTAACCTAGACTAAGTGCATTAATATTAGAGCAAAAAAAATGGGAGAGGGACTTATTCAAGGCAATTATGAGACACTTACAATGCCTTCGGAGGCAGCAGATGAATATGCTTCACCTGGAAACATCAGTAAATAATCTGTTTTGTTCATATCCTTTTGCTTCTTATGCCTGTGCCTCAAGAGATTTACTACCTAATTATGCATCTGGGCCTACAGGTCGCTGTCTCTCATCCCCTCCTTTCCTATCATCCTCTGTTGGTAATATTGTGATGGCTGGGAAGAGAGGAGAAAATTCAGTTTAGGAATTGTGGAAAATTCTCTATTTTCAAACACAGAGTTTTGAGGCTGGATTTTAGCAAACCCTATCTAATCATAAAGCAAGGAAAGCTAAACCATAACTCTTTTCCATGGAAATCATAAAGACAGCAGCAGAGATACAGACAGAAAGTAGGACACAATATTAGGTGTAGAAGCGCTCCTAGCACATTCCAACTAGAACACCAGGATAATAGCACTGGATAGAGTCATTTTGTCTGGCTTTCTAGAAAAACCTCAGACCAGATTCATTCAGTACTCACTGAAATCATGTGTAATTTCTGTGCTGTCACATGGATGCCCAGCCAGGCTCTCACCAGGGCCCAGCTTGCCTCCCTTACTCCTTCAAAACACGTCAGAGAAAAACAGATTTCATTAATCTGAGCTCCCTCTGCTGCTGCCTGTCTGCACAAAGCCTGTTTGCAGGGTTACCTGCAGTTCTGGCAGCACTCAGGCCAGCACAGCTGGTCTGCAGCTAGTAGATCCAGAAAGCAAATCAGACCAGAGCACGTGCACTTAGCAGCACTGCCCTCTCTTTGCTGACCATTTAAAAATCACTGAATAAAATCTCAGGTTTCTCTAGGTCCAAGGGAAGTAACTGCTGGCAGTTCCTTTAGGTCTTTACAGGTTTTGGTGGTAGCTGTGAGGGACTGAAATGTTGAAACACACAATGAATGTGCACAGTTTCAAGCCAAATATATCAAATTATGCATCAAGCAGGTGTCCATTTTTTGAGCACAGACAGTTCCCTTGCAAGTACTTTCTCACAGACAAAAATGTGTGCGAAGGTGAATCTTTTGCAGCATTAACTTCTCATCCTTAATTGTACAAGTTAATCTCAGCCAAAAAAGTCAGCAATTCAGCATTGTGAGCACAGATGGAAGTTCAAAATGCCTCTAGACAGATTCTTCTCCTTTGGCATGCCCCCTCTCCTTGTCTGAACATAGAATAA
Organism: Turdus rufiventris; assembly: GCA_013186435.1. Taxonomy (NCBI): domain Eukaryota; kingdom Metazoa; phylum Chordata; class Aves; order Passeriformes; family Turdidae; genus Turdus; species Turdus rufiventris. The sequence goes on from PYHW01009435.1 coordinate 1,346,643, forward strand.
GATGAATGCTATTTTACTAAAACTTTCTCGGAAAGGCAAAATGATTCTAAACTAAGAAAGGTAAAATAACACTACATAAGAAGCAATGAGAGGGAAGAAACAATGTGCTACAAATCCTGTAAGTATCTACATCTATGAAATGTCCTAGAGGGCCTTAGAAACCTACTTAAAATCTCTAAATGCTTTACTCTTTTCCAAGTATTTTCCAGCTTGTAGTCAAAAATAGTCTTAATAAAGTTCTAAGTGGTTGTACTCAGAAAACTTGTTATTTACTTTTTATGTCATCAGGTATGTTCTCAGGAAGATTTTTACAAAAGAAATGCTGATCTAGCCTAGAATCAACTTCTGTTGTGGCTACATGATCCTTGTAGAGCAGATTTAATATCATCAACTCATGGTAAGATAATAGAATATCTAGAATGTTAATAATCACAAATATTTATTTTTCTATTTCTTGACAATTGTACCTTTCTTATAAGCTGTATCACAGCTTCATGGGCAAAGTCAGAAGTTACACTGTAATTGTAACAGTAATTTCATGATTATAAACTACACCCAGTATAAGCCACACTCTGGGGTGTTGGCAACTTTTTGTTCTTTTGTCCCTATATAAGCTGCACCTGATTATGCGCCACATGTTACAATACAGAGTGTGATAAAAGGTATCTATTCTATCACCATCTGTTGAGGGTGGGGGCAGTGATCCTGATCTCCACAGCAGATATT
>PYHW01009435.1:1347663-1374308 GCA_013186435.1 Turdus rufiventris
TTTGGAGGGAGGGGGTTTACATTCTCCATTTCAAAGAGAGGCTCCTGCCTTTCTCAGCAGACACCTGTCCTCCAAACTGAAACAGCAATTTTTTGTTCTTTGTCCATATATAAGCCGCACCTGATTATAAGCCGCACTTTGGGTTCAGACCAAAGTTTTAGTCAAAATGGTGCAGCTTATAATGTGAAATTACTGTACTTTGCAGTCAATGCTTCTTTCCTTCTGTTTTATGGGAATTTTCCCTCCCTTTATTAGACATTTATCAGAGCAGCAGGAGAGTTTTAAGAGGTTTTTAATAAGCTAAATCTGTATTCATTTCCAGAATTATAAGCAAGTTATGTTTTGATCTTCCAAATGCTCCATATCTCCCTTTTCAAGTCTATTTAAAGACCATCAGGAGACAATGTTGGTTTGGTCCACAAAACACTGGGCAAGTATTTCTTAAAGTTACTATTTGTTACAATCTTTTGACTCCTTTTACCTCTACAATTACTAGGTAATTAACTGCATGCTAATTGAAGTTACTGCTTTTTTGAAATTTGAAAAAAAAAAAATCCAAACCAAAGAAAAGATGTACATCAGTAGTTTCATTTTAGTTTGCTGAGTTTTAAAGAATTAAAAATGAGACAGTATGATGGCTAAATGAAACATATGTAGACAGACTACTTTAGTACACAGTACTCTGTGGAGAAAATGCAATATTAAACAAAAAATTGATACATTTTGTTCATTCAAGGAACACTAAGATCAAGGTAGAATATTTTTTTTTTTTTTTTGCATTTGGAGGGTACTCCGAAATTATTTATATGTAACATAATGCCACTTTTTTCCTCACAGCAACTTACCAACTCTTGGGCTTTGTTATATTGAGAAGGAACAGTAAAACTTCCAGCATGCGTTTCCAAGTGAGTAGCTAAATTTCATCAGGTCTCATTAAAGGTCCAGCTCACATGAGCAGATACATCTCAGCAGTACATGTTCCTCTGCTGGGAAGCCTGGAGGGTACCAGGGTGCTGCTGGCCAATGTCCAGTCCAGCAGTGCCCCAGCTGCCCACCAAGGCCCTGAAAAACCCCACACTCTGGTAGTGTCACAGTTCCAAGGGGCAGCTGGTGAAAAAAACATATCAGCATGGCTTAACTGCATCCATAAAAGTCAGGTGTCTGTAATTCTTTGAGCTATGATTTTATTGTGAATGCACACATTTTAAGGTGATAATTGGCATATTGCATTAGTTCCAGTCATTTTTCAAGCAGTATTATGAAATAAAACCAAATATTTGCCAAGCAAATACCTGCTATTTGTATAACAGATAACACTAAGTAAAGATTCAAAGTTTTAATTAAACCAAAATTCATAAATATTGTATCAACACTACCTTTAAAAAAAAAAAGATTTTGAAAAATAATGCAAAGAAAATACTTCTGAAGAAAAGCTTCTCCTTTCCAAAGCCATTTGGTACTGAGATTTACAGAGATAACCCAGTGCCAACAAACAAGAATTTTTGATATCAATATAGGGTTGGTAAATTAGGACATGAACTGGGAAAACAGAAGTTTAATAATGCAGATCATATGAGAACTAGGAAAAAGAATGGTCGTAAGATTTAGGTCCTGAAGAAGCACATATGTCTGGACCTTGTAGAACCAACATGCATCTGACTTCCTTTGTCTCCACAGATAAAACTTCAGTATGCTTAACTGGGTTTTAATGGACTTACAAACAATATAACTTTAATCACTATAAATGTTAGTACAGATACTCTACAACCAATTGCTTATCACTGTAAAGAACTTCTATCCTGTAATAAAGCTTTGAGAAGTGCTTAAATTAACATCACAGATCCTCCTTCTCAAATCAGTGAAATAGAAGTTGATTTTTACAGACTCCTCAAAATAGCATTTTCATTCAAACCCATTTTTTCAAAGATTAAATACTGAAGAAAAAGAGATTATGACTCCTTCTTCCACTCCACCAATTTAAGAGTCATTTCAACAAAGTATTTCAGCATATGCTCAAATTAATCACTTGAATATATCCAAATGAGACTAGCAAGATTTTAGCAACCAAATAAAGCACAGGATTATTCATGTACTTCTTTTAAAGAACTTTCTGACTTGCAGTTACAAGCAAGCGGAAAAAACTAGACTATTACTTCAGATGAGGGAGCTTAAGCTTCTATCAGACAGAGCAGTATTAGAATCTCTGCCTGAATATATGTCCCTATTACAGCAATCTCCCAGCAACCATAAAGCTCTTGGCTCATCACCTTTTCATTAAACAAGTGACCCCCACCGTTCTTACTTTGTCACATTCCCTATAATGATTATCCATGGTGTTAACTAATGAAGGTATAAATGTCTCACATGCAACATCCTCAGACAGTAATAATAATGAGCAGCATACGAGTATCTTTCTAAAGGTTGTTTGGAAAGTGAATTTATAGTAACAGAACCAATTTATTCTCCTGCCACTAAAAGCCCTAAACACAATGAAACTTTGGTATACTTTCTTGGTATACTTTCCTTCTATGGTAGACCCACCCAAGGTTCCTCTTAGCAATACATGGCCGCACTATTTTTAGTTGATGCAGAAATTGGAGTGGACAGGGAACTGGCTTCACCTGCAGATACAGAGAGCTTCAGCTTCAAACGCTGGGAGACACCTAGCTAGGAGAAAGCACATCTTTTACATCATGGTGAAAGAACAGAAATAAAAGCTGTCTAATGGGAACTAATATGTTAACTAGTTTGTTACAAAAAACGTGCTGTTCTTAGTTCCAATATTTGGCTGGCTAATGGCCAGCTACATATATTCTTCTGTTCCTTATACTCATTTTGACTGGACTCTCTACCTCATCTATGTATCTCTGTGTTTTCCAGGTTTTAGCGTCTTTGGAAGTTGTTCCTGATACCATGTGGTTTCTACATTTGCTATTTTTACATTTTAAGTTCTTTGTTTTGAGATGACTCCATCATTCCCATCTCTCTGTATTTATGCCATGGATTGTCTGGCTGGCCCAGCTGTGTGTGGTTGTTCCCAGCTGCCATAAGCAGATGCATATCAGGAGGCAGCTTCCTGTCTAGCTTGTCAAAGAACTACCAGCTTCTCTTTCCACTCAGACCTTCATCACCTAAGCTAATGGGACTCAGGATAAATCTCTCCTCAGCTTTTGTGCTCAAAGGACTTTTTTTTCATTTTGACTATGCAGAGGGCATGAACAGATGAGTGCTGTTAGCACAGTAATAATAAGCTAGTTGAGGGGCATACTACCATGTCACAAGCCCTTAGCCACCCAAAGCAAAACAAGATTGCCAAGTACTCCATGAGCATTGGAACAATGAACCTTTTCTTTTCTGTACCAGTTTGTATATGATCAGTTAACAGATTTCAGTGATTAAAGCACCAAGTGATTACTATGGAATGACAGATAACAGCTCTGGGACAGCAACTCACTGAATATCTAGTTCCTTCCTAGATGTTTTAACAATCTCATTCTAATAATCTGGTACTGCATTTGGGTATTACAACACACACATCTGCATCAGAGGATGTAACATATTCACAGAACAGTAACAGTTTAAATATTGTACAGTTCTTTACATCCATCTATTATGTTTTGTTCTGGGGCTTAGTTGTTACTTTTTAAATTTTTTTTAAAAATTATTATGCAACTCTAATTACATTTAAATACTGCAACTTACTGGAAGACCCAAACCAAGCTCAGGTAAATGTAGCCGTAAACAGTTTCTATATACATTAATTTCTAAATATAGAAGAAACAATACATAAACAGAAAGTAAATACTGTAAAAATATAGGCAAAGAAGACATCACACTTGCCATAACAATATCAACTCCTATTCCAGACTTACAAAGACAGCATTAGTTATTTTTGGTACTATCTGGATGAGTGGAGAGTAGTGGATGCTGTCTACTTGGACTTCCCCAAGGCTTTCAGCACTGTGTCCCATGATAGTCTCATAAGTAAACTCAGGAAGTGCAGGCTGGACAAGTGGACAGTGAGGTGGATTGAGAACTGGCTGAACAGCAATTCTCAAAGGTTGTGATCAGTGGCACAGGTTCTCACTGGAGGCCTGCCATTAGCTGTGTCTCGCAGAATGTTTAACTTGGATGAAGGGATAGAATGCACACCTCATCCTGTTCACTAATGACTCAAAGCTGGGAGAAGTGGCCGATATCCCCAAGAGCTACACAGCCCTTCAGAAGGATCTCAAGAGGTTGGAGAGATGGCCAGAGAGAAATCATCTGAAATTCAACAAAGGTAAATGCAGGGTCCTGCACTTGAAGAATAACCTCAGGCACATTCTGGAATGCAGCTCTAAGGAGGACTTGGGAGTGGACAACAGATCTCCATGAGCCAGCAGTGCCCTTGTCCAAGAAAACCCCCTGGAGTGCATTAGGAATAGCACTGCCACTAGGTCAGGGAAGGGGATCCTGCACCTCTACTCAGTCCTAGTAGTCATCTGAAAGCCTTTGCACAGTTCTGGGCTTCTCAGGACACGAGATAAAGTGCTCCTGGAGCAGGTCCAGCAGAAGCTTTACTTTTCTCATGAGAAAAGGCTGAGAGAGCTGAGCCTGTTCAGCATCAAAAAGAGACAACTGAGTGGGGACCTCATCCACGTCTGTAGTGTCTGCAGGGAAAGGTCAGAGCATGGATCAGGCTGCATTCCATGGTACCAAGCAATAGCACAAGAGGCAAAGGGCAGAAACTGGTGCACAGGAAGAGAAGTTCCACCTGAACATAAGAACTTTATGTGTGAGTGACTGAGAACGGCAGATTGTCTAGTGAGGTTGTGGAGCCTCCCTCACCAGAGGCATTCAAAGGCTGTCTGAACAATTCTTAACAACATACTGTAGGATGAGCCCACTTGGCCGTGCAGGCCAGACTGGATCCAGTAGTGCCTTTCTGCCTTAACCCATTCCCTGATCCTGTAATAAGGGTGCAGGATACATAACTGATCCTGGAAGCTTTTTTAGAAAACTTTTCTATCATTAAGTGTCAGTTAGAGAAAGAGTGTAAAAGCATTTTTTTAAAATATGTAATAATCAATAAATAACCATGACCAGAAAATACAGAACGCAAGAGGTTTTAATAAATTCTGCAAATTACATCTGCAAGCATAATCATCAACGATCTTCATAATCCCTTATTTTTTAAAAAGAAAGGTGAAGTCTATCAAAATTAAACTCTTAAATTCCAGCTTTTTCCAAAACACAAATAAAGACACTGATCTATTACTATCAGCCTCGTCTTGCAAAAAAAAAAAAAAATCTGGTGCTGCACATATCTTATCTGAATAGTCATAGCAAATGTGGTAAACTGAAAATAAGTGTTTCCAAGTATTACTTGAAGAAATACCTTTAATTTTGTTTCTCATCAGTTCTAGTCTTTTTCTAATGCCTTCAAAGTATTCCAATAAGTATTAGGTAGTTTTTATTTAGGAAAATACAAATATCTGTAAATCCGACTATAAGTACAGAAATTTCACAATGATAAGGCACACCGGACTATAAGGCGCAACTCCCGGGAGTTGGCAAATTCCGCAACTTTGTAGATTATATAAGGCGTACCGGACTATAAGGTGCACTTTTTTTTTGCAGTGAGGAGCTGTGTGGCATGGAACAAAGTAATGAATTACTGGCAGGTGCTCAATTTGCAAACATTTTTCAAAGACTGGTGTAGCCTTTAAACGCAGCCCCAGGTGCCCTCCCTGTGCAGCGGGCCCTGGCACTCCCACCTGCCTCTGGCATGGCTGGCACGGCTCACGGCTCCCACTGTGCGGCCACGTGGCGTCCCGGTTTCCCCTCGGGCAGCGACGGCAGTGGTTGTCACTGCTACCCCGCAGCCGGCGGCAGCACCACCGCTTCTTGCTGCTTTCCTGCAGAGGCAGCGGCCGCGCCGCTTCTCCCCGCTTTCCCGCGGCCGCGTCACTTGTCGCCGCTTTGCCATGGCCGCTGGGCCTTCGCTGGCGCTGCTTTTCGGCGGCCGCAGGGGCTTCACTGCTGCCGCTTGGGCAGCGCCGCTTTTTGGTGGCCGCAGGGGCTTGGCCGGTGCCACTTTTCGGCGGCCACAGGGGATTGGCTGGCGCCGCTTTTCAACAGCCACAGGGGCCTCTCCGCTGCCACTTCGCCACCACCGCTTTTCGGTGACCACAGGGGTTTCTCCGCCTCCACTTCGCCACTGCCACTTTTCCGCGGCCGCAGGGGCTTGGCCGGTGCCGTTTTTCGGCGGCTGCAGGGGCTTGGCCGGCGCCGCTTTTTGGCCACCACTGTGGCTTCTCCACCACTGCTTCACTGCCGCCGCTTTTCAGTGACCGCAGGGGCTTGGCCAGCACCACTTTTCAGCGGCTGCAGGGGCTTCTCCGCCGCCGCTTCGCCACCGCCGCTTTTCAGCAGCCACAGGGGCTTCTCCGCCGCTGCTTCGCCACCGTTGCTTTTTGGTGGTCACAGGGACTTGGCCACCACCACTTTTCAGCCGCCGCAGGGGCTTCTCCGCCGCCGCTTCACCGCCGCCGCATTTCGGCGGCTGCAGGGGCTTGGCCGGTGCCGTTTTTCAGCCGCCACATGGTCTTGGCCAGCACTGCTTTTCGGCGGCCGCAGGGGCTTCACTGCCACCACTCTGCTGTGGCTGCAGGGGCTTCACTGCTGGTGCTTTCCCACGGCCACCCAGGCAGCACTGCCGCTGCTCCAATGCTGCCGCCGGGCGGCCTCTGCTTGGGGCTGTTGTGGGTTTGCACTTCTCGCTCCCGCCCCCCCTCACGATTCGGCGCTCCCACGGCACCACCCCTCCGTTGTGGCTCACACTTCCGGTCTGGCAAATTTCACAACTTTGTACTTCATATAAGGCACACCAGACTACAAGGCGCACTTCCGGGTTCGGGGGGAAAATTTAGTCAAAAGGGTGCGCCTTATAGTCATGAAATTACTGTACTTGCCACCCTGCCAGTTTAATGTTGAATATTTCATTTTCAAACCTCCTTTCACAAATTATGTAGGCTACTTGACTTTCTTCCTGAATTTACCATTTCCCATAAGAAAAACTAAAAATTTTAATAAGTTAAACACAAGGTTCAAATGAAGAGATTGCATAAGACATTGCTTGCATAAAACATGATAAAGAATCATGATTATATCCAGTGAAAATGAAGAATCTCACATTTAAGTTGTTAAAGCAATGGGACAGTACAAGCTACTCAAAGCAGTTCTTTAATATAACATGAAGGGCTTATGCCATTTTGCCTAGCTCAACTTGTAATCTCTTAAAAGCTCTTTAGGTTAATTATATCTAAATACCTTTCTTTTCTTTTCTGAGAAATTACAGAAATGGCACACAATATGTAAAGAAGGTCTGTTTAATGCCCTACTAATATCCTAGGGCTTTAACAATAATTACACAGAAGTACTGTGAACCAGAATTTATGAGGCTAATCACTGCCTGAAGCATACATTACGGGATACTTTCTTTAAAGTGTACTGTTGGTTATGTAAAACCCACTAGAGTCATTGATTCACTTACACAAAAAAGAAGCCAGTATATGAAAACAGATAAAATAATTTACAAGTATTATTGCCTGAATTTTTTCAGGCATGTGAGCATCCCAGGAAGTTGCAGGCGTCTATTTTAGAGCACCATGATTGAAAAAAAAAGAAAAAAAAAAGAAAAAAAGAAGCCCAAAAATGGGTAAAAACTGATCTGGATTTACTAATACAAAAAAAGATAACAGTTTTGTACAGTAATACATTAATTAAATACTTCCACAAATGTTCAGAATATGAATATAGTATCTACAGAAAATAGCAGTAAAATGAAATTAGGTATTCTACACATCTGAACAAGTCTGTATTAACAAACTCTTGAGCTCTGTGACACAGTACCAATAGTTTGTGGACATTCTTCTCCTCCCAGAAGACACCACTACTACTACTTTGTGAACTAGCTACTATTCAATTTCACTTATCTCAGTATAAAGAGGTTAGCAGTGATAAAGTCATGCAGCTACTGAAATCCTGATACAAATAGCAAGCAATTCTAAAGCTTGTGACACAAAGAACCTACAAAGCAATTTCTGTTTCTCAGGATTTTCAAGCAGCAGCACAGCTCATAACAATGAAATAATTGCACTAAATAAATTTGAAATTGAATAATCATCTAATGCAGTCACATGATTTATCAGCCATGGTCAGTTGATTTATTAAGTATTTTACATGGTCCCCAATAACATCCTTCTCTCCAAACTGGACAATTAATTTGATGGGTGGACTGTTTGGTGTATGAGGAATTGGTTGGACACTTGCATCCAGAGAGCAACAGTCAATGGCTCAGAGACCCAGCGGGAATTAGTGACAAGTGGTGTCAAGAAGGGAAGGGTCCAGGAAGACCTTTCTGTGGTCTTCGATACTTAAAGGGTGCTTACAAGAGAGATGTGGACTAAGTTTTCAGCAGGACTTCCTGTGATAAAATAAGGGGTAATGGTTTTAAAGTAAGAGAGGGTGAATTTAAAGATAAGAAAGAATTTTTTTTTACAGTGGGGGTGGTGAAGCACTGGCACAGGTTTCTCAGAGAGCTGGCAGATGTCCCATCCCTGGAAACAGTCAAGATCAGATTGGACAGAACTCTGAGCAATCTGATCTGGTTGAATTATCTCTGCTCATGGCATGGAAAATGGACTAGAAGTCCTTTAAAGGTCTCTTAGAACCCAAACAATTCTGTGATCTACACTTGTTTGCAAGGGTAAGGACAGGCTGTGGATCAGCTGTACGGGAAAAAGTTCTGCAGAAGAAGACTTGGTATCTTGGAAAGCAGCAAAATGCACATGAGTCAGCAGTGTATTTAAGGAGTAAAGAAGGTCAACATTATCTCTCCACGATGGTCTAGGGCTGGAGCACATGCCCTACTGAGAGACAGAGGGGCATTTTCAGTCTGGAAAAGTGGCCTGGGGGCACATAAAGCAGCTTTCCTAAAGCAGCTTTCCTGTACTTGCAAGGTCATCAAGACAAAGTGAGGTCCCAACAGTGATGCATGCTGGGAGAATGAGGGAAAAAAAATGTGTAATTTGAAATAAGAGTTTCAGATTGAATTTCTGCTTCAGACTTTTTCCCCCATAACGACTGCCAAGCAGTCCAACAGAGAGGTTGTGCCTGATCCTTGGACAAACTGTCCTGGTCTGGGCTCACAGCTGATCCTGCTGTGAGCACGGGAGTAGACTAAAGACCCCCTGAAGTCCAGGCTGAATGACCCTATTCTAGTGATGTTGTTTGCAGCAAGCCAGTGGTTTTTCAAAGTTAAACACGTCATTTGCAATTTGACAATTTGGAGGGGGAAGGGGTGGGGGGGAAGGGGAGGCAAGCAGAACTCTCTTTTTCATTCATTCTAAGACAACTATTTAAAATGTTTTTCATTTCAGATGTAAATGCCTATTATCTTAAAATTCTTCACATTTTTTTGCAGGGCAATTGTCCTTGATTTTTTTTTTTTTATTGTAAGACCATATTCCTTTATTCTAAAACTATTAATATGGGTGCTGTTTGTCACAGTGTGATATTATCATTTTTAAGGGTGTAAGCAAAGATTAAATAAGTTTCTGCACTCCAGGCCTTTTCAACAAATGCTGTTTCACCATGCTTATATAGTATGAGTTCATTTTACTCTGCAAAATCCCTAAATCTGTTTAAGAATCATTATTCTCAAAGATGTACCTCTTTTCCCATTGTGCTAGTATATTCTATGTTACTAAATATACAATTTGGTATATGGCTTTACTGAAATGCATTTTTCCCAGCATGATCTTAGTTCACTAAAATAATCTAGACTGCTTAGCATTAACAGTCTATCTCCAGTGCTATTTATTACCTCTCTCCTTGCATCATCCAAATATTTCAATAGCTGTAATTTTATACACACCTAGAAGATATACATCCAAATAACAAATGACTGCTGATCTCTCCCCTATCTCTTTCAATATATGATATCAGCCTGGTTTCAAATTAAGAAACCAAAATTCATGGAAAAAGTAAGAGTAAGATTCTAAAGTGAAAGATGCTGTTAGTTTCATTCTGAGGGTTATAAAAATTGAATTTATAAATCTGACTAGTCTTCTTATGAATAAATAAATATTTCTTAGCTCCTCTTTTGCTGCTTGAGGAAGAAATGAATGTGATAAGACTACCCAGGAAGAAGAAACTCCCCAAGAAATCAAGCCATATGTCCCTTGCAGCAGAATATTACAGCTACAAATCTCAGCTTCTGTTAAGTATTAGAGAGATCTCAGTGCTACAGCAGCAAGTGACTCATTCTGACCTCTTTCTCCAAGTATTTAACAGATTCTTATTCCTTTTCCCAGGAAGCACAGCAAATATAAAAAATGAATACAGTAAATCTCAAATCTATAAAATACTGCCTTTATAAATAAATTATACTAGACTCTACTTCACTTAATCTTTTTCCATTATACTAAGAGAATTCTGCAGAGTTACAAATACTGGAAGTCTGATGTATTTAAGCAGCTGCTTAAATTTTAAGACATATTCAAATCATGAGACACTGAAATATAGCTTAAATTCAACTCCCAGTTTATACAATGAACAGTTTCTCTTCACTTCATCTGTGTTTTGTACTAAATATTTGAGACATTTTAATTAGTAGTCCTTAAAAAGATAGCTTCTTCTTATTATTTTGTAAAGGAATAAATGGGATCATTGAGAGATTAAAAAAACAAAACCAAGACATTAACAGTAAAGCCTATAATGGTACTCAACTCTGATACTTTATCTACAGGGCCATACAGTTTTCAAAAATAACTCAGCATTTCTAAATTTTCTTTTTTAAACCAATTTATTATGCAAACAAATACATAATGCTTAATTCTTTTTCTTAAGCATAAAACTAATTCTGCTTGCAATAGAGGATTATGCTAAAAATAAAAATATCTTCATGTACTTGTCATCTAATGTGAAACTAATTAAAACTTAAAGATTCAACCACTTTTTCATAACTTTAGAGCATAAGTTATATAACAAAGACTACCTAGCAAAATGCGCGGGTCAAACTTGAACTACCGGATATCATGCACAACACTATTCCAGACTGTGAATTTCAGTGTTTCAATCCATCAGTTCCTCCTTCAAAGTTCAATTTCCTGCTCTGTGTATCAAAAGCTCAAGACAAGCAGAGCAGGCATCCAGGTTCTCCTTCTTTGCTGAACTCAGAAACACACTTACATAATGGAAAATTATTTTAAAAGGTCATTCACAGCTTCCAAACAGCAAATATCCTACATATCCTGATATATCAAAGGTTATGAAGTGACAATCAGTTCAATAGTTTCCATCTTGTCCCTTGCTTTCCATACAACGGGGAAGTGCAAAGGTCACAGTGTCTCCAAGCCCAGGCACAATTCTTCTCCCTATATTCCTCCCTTCTTTGTTTTTCCAGAGCTTTCTGCTCAATGCACAAGGTTTATCTGCCTGAATGTTTGACTCTATAATCAGATGACAACACAGACATAGGACGAATGGGATAAATAACTGCAGTTTCACTTGCAAAGTAAATTAATACCAACGTAAATATCTAGACATAGAATCTAGCCTCACATACTATCAGTTTATTCTTTATTTTTAATAATATGGAGATGATGAGATCTTCACTCCTTCACATGCACAACACTTGCAATCCTGAGGTATTGCTCTTACTAATACCAGCTCTATTAGACTACACTAGTTTGTTGGGGTTTTTTGTTTGTTTGGTGCTTTTTTGTTTTGTTTTGTTTTGTTTTTAATCAGCAAAGACACAAACACAACCAAGAAAAGATGATATCTGGAGGTACACAGAGCTTGGAAACAGAGATAATCATGGCCTAGCTACCACTGATTTCTGCATTCAAGATTTCCCCATGACCTTAGAAAGAAAGTGAACAAAAAAATCTGCATTGCTTGGAAAAAATGTTGTTTAAAAATAAAACAAATTATGGGATGCTGAAATAACTTCAGAGCCTGCTTTAAGTTTAGGGAGGACACCCCTATATGTCACCTAGGACAAGCCTGTTAAGACTTGAAGTCAAAGTTCTTTTGAATTATGCCAATCTACACATGTGGATAAAAAAAAAAAAAACAGATGACTGTTATTCTTGGAGCAGCCACAAGCTGTCTTTGCCTCTGTCTCTTGTTACTGTTCTATATCCTCTTTCTAAATATGGTGTCTTGGTATGTGCTATTTTCTAGGTATTTTTGATACCTCCACAGGTATGAATATATTTTTGAGTACCTCTAGCACATTGATAGAGAATGTACCCCAAAAGCAATTAATCTTTCAACAGTACATTTCTCATGTTCACATTTCCTCTGTTCCTATCATACGTTAAAAAAAATAACTACGTTAAAGGCATAATTGAGGGCTTAAGTCAATTTCTAAATTGCTTTTCTAAAAATTAATATTGATTCAATGTTCCAATTTGACATGCACAGCTCTATTAGGTGGTGGCAACATACTGTGGTCTGACATAGTGAGAATCTGTTTTTTAGAGGTATAATGGAAGACTCAAGTTTTCTCTTAGGGTATTTCCAGGTATGAGTACTAACAAAAAAACTCCCTTGTTTAGTTGATTACTTGTATAAGAACAAAATTTTCACATAAAATTTTACCATAACCTGACATTCCTGGAAGAATTTTTAAAATAAAAATATATTATTAGTGCAAAGCACAACTTCAGAACAACCTACAGAAACTTAACCACACTTAATAGAGTTGTCAGTACTGTACTTAAACAGAATTATTCTTATAACTGACCTCTGTTTTATCTGTGTATCCTGATGAGGACCAAGAATGAAGGAAAAAGAGCAGGGAAAGAGAAGAACATAGAAAAAAGAGTGTCACAGTTAAGATACCACTGCACTATTTTGTATATGTACAATACCACCAAATTCAGCGCAAGTATTTCAATATTTGACATTACTACATTTGTTAAAGTTGATGCCAACACTACTGCAACTTTTGTAGCTAAAGATCTTTTTCTGTCACTCATCGTCTCTAGTGTGAAAATAGAAGGATCAAATTGCACTCTGGCATACCCATTTCTATTCATTAGAGCAGCTGGGTTTTACTGCACACAAATCTTGAGAAGCATGAGACAATGAAAGACCATACAATTAACAGAGAGTACTTAATGTTATCTCTACTCAGCAGCACCAAGTGCCTGTAATAGAGGAAGTCCACTGTAATTCCATGAAAGATAAGATTTATATATCCTAGCACTTATGTCATACACGGATGAACAGCATAAAATTGACATAATGGTTCTTCAGGGCTATAAAATGTGTTTTCTTTTGCAGTTTAATTGACAATGACTAGATTGACCTTTTCTCTATAACTGTAACTACAGTAGAGCAATTAGACAAATCATCACTTCTATTATTTCTCATACATAATATGCAAAAGCAGAAGTATCACACAGTTAATCACCTTTTCATGCTGATGTTACAGCAGAATATTTTTCACTTGCATAGATGAGTGAAAGCTGGAGTGAAAAAAATTGTTTAAATTATATACTTCAATAAATGAAAAGTGAGAAGTACAGAAATGAAATATTTTAAATCCTCTGATCTCCCAAACACTGTCTTCAATGAACATTTGTGTCCTTCACTATTACTGTAATATTTTTTATGACAGTTCACATTTTCACTGACATTTCAGCTCATTTAGAGCCTGTGTGTTGTAAGTAGTAGTAACTAGATACTTTTACACAGATATTCCGAACCACCTGTGCACATCAAAAATACCCAGCAGTTCGTAACATTTGGATTTTACATCAAACAATTCAGTATTAGAGCTGTCTCCATGTTTTTCATTCCCTCTTCCTCTTCTCTGCTGGAATTTACCGCCACCTCCAAAGATGAGGTAACAAAACCACAAAACTCTGTGCTGTGCTATTATTCAGAATGACCATGATTGTTAATGGGAAATTGCAGAGTATCTTGTTTTAGTAACGGATTTCTTCAGAAGATAGAAAGAAATGCACAGCTACCAGCAATGTTGAAAAACATTGAAATTAATGTCCTATAGAATGTGTGTAATGTTGCAATTAGCCTGTGAAAACTGTATCAGTTTTTTAAGACTAAGTTCATAATATAGACTTTAAAATACATCATCAAGTTTCATGTTACTAGAATAGGTTTGATCTTAATATATGACTAAATCTGGACACTGTACATTTATCAGTAAAATTTCTGTGTTGAAACATATATCCTTTATGGAAGATTCTGCAAAAAAATTCACTTTGATGTTCCTGAACAAACTCTGCATAACACGCATGAATATATACACCTCTCTATATATAGATGTCATCCAGTATTCAGTATCTCAATGCAAAAACTATTTTGAAATTTCAGGAAAAATTAAAGCATTCCATTGAATAATGAAACCTTTATAGAGAAAATTGTAAAACATCACCTCACAGTATGTATTTGTGGTAAGAATTTGTTTTCCAAAAGTGGAGGGATTTTGTGCAACTTTTGTTTCCAGACATTTACAAATATAGCACTGTTGAATGCTGGTTTTTAACTTGAACAGAGCTGGCTTACCTATGTAAACTATATCACCAGTGAATTTTAAAATACTGTAAGCTGAGAGAGGATGCTCAGCCGAAGTACCTAAAAGTTATTTCTTTTTCCTGTAGTCCTTTTACCATGCAATTGAAAAACATATATGATTCTTATATGACCATACGACTTGCTATGATAAGACAATTTAAACAAGTTTCTTTTTAACACCACTGTTCTCACAGCACTTGCTAAGAAAGACTAATTTTGACAGGCAATAAGCAGGATATGAAAAAGGGTTTCCAAGGCCTTCCCTCCTGACAAGCAGCATAATTTGCAGTCTCAGAAAGGGAAGCTTTACTTTGCTGAGTGATACTTTTTTGACCCTTTGAATGCTCAAAATAATGATGTAAGATCAAGCTTGAAAGGGAAGTGAGATAAATAATTTGGTGAAATAATGATGCAGATCCAGTGACAAATTCTATGTGTAAAATCGTTTTTTGAGCCCTTGTGTAAGGACCAGGAGACTGCAAAAATATGTGTTAGAAATGCCTAATCACCTAAATTATATTAATGCGTTAATAAGACTCTACAGGAAAGGACCAGTGGTTAGGGAAAGATCTAGAGAAGAATAAAATCCTGCTACCTTGCTTCTCTCCTAGCAGCTTCCATTTTGACAGCCAATACAAAAAAATGCTTCAAGAATATTTTTTTAAAGACCTATCATTCACGTAGAGATTCTTATAATGTAAAATTCTAGAAAACAATTTTATGAAAGAAGGAAAAAATAAAACCAAATTAAACTCTACATATTCCTTTAACTTCTAAAAGGTTCACGTTTCATCTTAATGTATGTTACAGTACAGTACAGAATATCCATTGTCTTGAGGTACTTGGAGTAGTACTATCTATCCATAGCTGTTAAAAAAATTAAAAATTAAATTCCAATTTCAATGTTTTCTGATTGGTAAGCTAGCATAAAATGGCTACAGCAGTGAAATTCAAATTCTAACTTCTGTACTCCTTTTTATAAAAACTGCTGTTTTCACATTGCTTCATCTTATTTATCTCGTAAAACTCAGGTATTCAAATTAATAGATATATGAATATATCACCATTTAGACCATGGCTAATCAGGAAACATCTCTGAAAACTTCATTCAGCAAATATTTGACAGTATTGACTACTGGGATTCATTCATTATACAGAAGCACAATTAGTCAAAGCAACGTTTATGTGCTACTGAAAATTCTTCTGAAATGCATATTTTACAATTTGACCTAAAGTGTTTAAGCACATTCTTAACAGCCCTCAATACTGTGGTAAGATTTTTTCAAAACATGACTATGTTTTAATTAGAAAATTAAATCTGTCAGGAACAGCAAAGAAGAATGTTTATTACAGCATTCCATGACAGTAATCTACAGGAATGACCATCAACAAAACATCTTTTAGAAGAGAATTACACAAGAAACTCCTCATAGCAGGAACCTTTAGCCCTTTGCTTAGTGTACGTTTAGAACAATCGTTTAGCATCACAGGTAAGGAGATACAGGAGCAAAATATTACTAGAAAATCTAATTTTTACTTGTATTTCAATTTCCTTCTTTTAAATTCTGAATGCTAAATGCAACACCAAAACAAGCCCAGACCAACACTATTTTTCTTGGAAGTTTTTACGGTTTTAAAATAGAAACGTATTTTTGTGGTTTTGTGCTGAATTGAGGGTGGAATACAACCTGAACTTTCTGAGCTACTCTTGCTATTATGTAAAACCAAGAGCATCCATTACAGTCAGCTCCAAGCTACAGTAATTATTGGCAGATCTGTTGCTACTGTCACCAACAAGAGACCAGAAACAGGCAGGAAAGCAGTCCAAATGAAGACCACTGAGCTCAACTTAGTTACACAGAATATATTTTCCTTTCTCTTCAGTTGCCCCAGGAGAATCTAGTATAATTTAAAATTCCTGACACAGTCTCCCAGGCCAGAAGACAATTAATGGATGAAAGCTCGAGCACGCACTTTTTATTTTTGCTACAGGATGGCACAAATTTTCTAAGCTAAATTCAGCTGGCTAATAATTGTTATGCCTGAAAATAGAAATGGGACTACAGTTTGCAATATAGATTAGAGAAACACATTCTTTAAGCAAGTGCAACAAAATGGATCTATATTTTATATATGCATGAAATACATCATATATGTGAAAAAAAGCATTCTCTCAACAGAGCCCATGTATGTCAAAATATAAAGAACACTTTAAAAGAAATCAAAAGCATTACATACAGATGTGTAAAAAAAGAAACTGCTGAAAACTATCAGCCAAAAGAAATATGTAGATTGAAAGAAAATAGAGCTATACAAGGCAAGACCTTCTGCTTTAAGTAATTTATTCACAGTAGGCAAGTATTTTTAGTATCTGAAAAGACTGAATAAATATTTGAATGCCATCTGACAGACCTTTCTTAGGAATATTTTGTACACTTTTCAGCCTGACAAGCAAATTGTTATGTGTTGTTGATAAAAAGCTCCCAAGACCACAGAAAAACAACTTAAACAATAGAAAGGTATCTAGACTTCATGAGTAAAATTCATCTGAATCAATTCGATAAGGACATAAACATTTCAAGAGTGGGTATCTTCTCAGTGACAGTAATCAGAACCATAAAAAATTAAATTTGTTAGATCCTAGGCTGATTAATATGTATGTATGTATATATGTATGATTTATAAACATGTTGAAAAAATGTTGGAATTAATGCATTTTATATACCAAGAATAGAATTAATTAAGGACTATAAAAGACCTTTTGTCTCTTGTTAGTACTGTGCAAATCAAATGTATCTCCTGAATTTATTCTTCCAATATGGCTGAATTTTTTTTCCCTTTTATATCAGCTCATGCTTGATTTTTCATATTGAAATAAATTGTGCAACTTCAGTAGCATTGAAAAGGACTTTCAAGGAGCTTAGAAACATTAATTGGCAGAACTGCGTAACTCCTAATAAAGTTAAGCTAATAGCGATATGTGTCTGGAAAGAATCAAAGGAGGGCAGAACAATTCATAGATAATCTACTATACACATCTGTGAATTTGAAATTCAATTTTATAAGTTAATTCCCATTGTTCAATAGTAGACGGGGAACAAAAATTAGCCTTTGGGTTCTGTTCTATTCTGCACTGGGCAGGATCCACAAGCAGCTGATTACTCTTTCTGGCAGCCACGATTTATAGGTGCTGCATCCAGCCTCAGGTTTTGAAACAAAGAGTTTAGCATCACTAACTCTTGGTAAAGTCTGACTGAAAAGTACTGTGGCTCCAGCAAAAAAGTACTACTACTCCTCAAGCAAAAAATTATAGTAAATCAGACTTAGAAACTTGCCTAGATGTAACACTTAAGACTTCTGTAAGTCTTCCTTAAATCTAAAGACTTCCCTAAAAAGGAAGCATTCATTCATTCAACCCCTTTAGCAGATCTACTCATATGCAAAAATCTGTTATCACTCATCCAGAGAATATATATGTACATGTGCATTTGCATACAAAAAATGAAATAAAAAGACAAAAGCATAAACTTCAAGATACATTCTTTCTGAAAAAAAAAGTAACAACATATAAATAAAATCAAAGTAGTTCTGAAACTGTAACTACTACACTGATCTCAAATAACAAGTGTAAGGTGTACTTTAACACACCAATTTTTTTGTGTGAAACCCAATGTATCATGTACAGCCTGTTATTCTGCTGACTTCTGCAAAATGTTCATTTAAAAGTACATTAGCTAATTTTACAAGAATGAAATTAAAGTATTAATCATTAATGACCTGTAATTTGTATTTGTGAAGACTCTTTTTCTAAAAGTGAAAAGAAGACCAATCTTGTAATTTTACTACTCACAGACTTTAAAAATCTTTCCAGGTAGGTTAATATTTCATTGCAGCTTGCCTCCCTGCTGTGTGTAGGAAACTTAAGGAAAAAGTCAAGAAAACACTACTGGCAGTATTTTGCCTCCAGACAATCTTTTTGTTTAGGACTACTTTTCATTTACTAGAGATCTACATAGTTCACTGAAACACCTCTACTAAGGACAAGTTGGCAGGTATTGGTAAATTTGACTAGCTAAAGAATGACAAGAGGTAACAGGATTTCTTTTCCCAATGGAAACAGAAGTACTACTGTATAGAATAAAGCAGTTTCAGGAAAGCAAAGATGGGTCTTTCCCTGTGTGAAACTAAGCAGTTAAGCACAGATGGGATTTTAATCAGAAAAAAAATTATCATTTCAAAGGCAATAACCACC
Organism: Turdus rufiventris; assembly: GCA_013186435.1. Classification (NCBI taxonomy): domain Eukaryota; kingdom Metazoa; phylum Chordata; class Aves; order Passeriformes; family Turdidae; genus Turdus; species Turdus rufiventris. Next base: position 1,366,517 of record PYHW01009435.1, read on the forward strand.
TATAAAAAATGTTCTAAGGTAATTGAGAAAATATATGAAAATTTGAAATACAAAGCACTAAGTGCAGATAAACTAGTTTTATTTTAACTTGAATAAAGCTTTTCCTTTAGAAAACAGGATAGAAAGTCCTGAGCACTCTGTCATGTTAATGAGGAAGTGTTGCAAGGACAAGGGGGATGACAACAAATACAGTTAACAATCACTGTCTTCAGAAACAAAGTTTTTGATACTGGGCTGCAAGGAAGCAGACTGCAAACCTCAGTCTAGAGTGACTGAAACTTGGCAAATTTGTTCCAATGCACAGTAATTGGAATTGCACTTAACTCTCTGACCACCACAGACACACATCCATCTGCTAAATGCCATAGGCTAGATAAATGAGATTTTATCAGATAAAGTCTGAAGGGGAGGGAAAATTAAGACGAGAAATAAAACAGTAGGAGGAGGTAACTGACACTAGAAAGGCATGGAAAGAATGAGGGCAAGACACAAATTTTCCCACTCTTCACTATAAGGATTAATATCAATGATGCTGATATCAGTATATCTCACATTCCTTGTGTGCCTTCATTAGGACTTCCTTGACCAATACATTTTCCAGAGTCAGGAGATAATGGTCTCACCAAATATGTCATGACAAACTCTGAAAAATCAGAAGCAAGCAAGGAAGATGGCTGCTACGGTGAACCTCACTTCATCTATCTCCATCTATCTTAACAACCAAAACACTAACAGAAAAGGTCAGTATGAGAATCTCAGAATGGGTAAGTTTGGAAAAGGCCTGGTAGGTACCTAGAATTCTTGTCTCTAAGGAGGAAGACTCCACACCTTCTCTGAGCAACATGTGCCAGTGGTCAGTCACCACCACAATGAAGAAATGTTTTCTGATGTTCAGAGAGAACCTCCTGTGTTTCAGTGTTTCCCCAGCATCTGTCACTGGGCACCACTGGACAGAGCCTGTTCTCCTTGCTCCCTTGTTTCCTGTGTTTACGCACATTGAACCTTCTGCTCTCCAGGTTGAACAGCCCCAGCTCTCTCAGCCTGCCCTCACAGGACAGCTGCTCACGTATCCTCATCTTATTTATGGTCCTTTGCAAGACTTGATCCATACTCAAGTATGTCCACATCTTTCTTGTACTGAGGAGCCAAGAAATGGACATATCACTTCCAGTGGGCCAGAATTTATTAAATTATGAGATATAAATATAAATGTTTTTGACAGTGAAAAAAATCAGGCTGTATTTAATGAGTGGGCAGGATTTTTCCTGTCTTTTCTGTCTGTATAGAACTGTGAGGCCTGGGAACACTCTGCTCCTCTGAAAGTTAGCTGGACAAGCTGGTTAAGTCCTAGCTCTCTTCAGGCACATGGAGGTGAGTATCTACCAGTTTCTTCTCTACGCCATGAAACTAAAAACTAGATGCATGGACTGAAGGAAGTCTCAGACCACTTCATCATGGTGCTGAAAAACAGCAAATCGCAATCACAAGAATAGAAGTCAGTAGGATTTCAAGCAGAGAGACACAGTTTTAGCCTCTTAAAATTTCTTCATGTTGCTCACTTGTCTTTCCCTGACTATACCCTATAGGTATCACCATGATCACCACTTCAAGTTATTTTCCTCATTACATTATTAATGAACTTTCAGAATTACAGTTTATTCATTCTCAGCTCAACTTCCACTTTATCACCATCTTCCTCTTCAAGCTGACTACAACTTCTCAAAAGGTACATTAAATTACTGTATCCTTTACAAGTCAGTACCTATTGGGTAATCTTGAATTCTAAACAAAAAATACCCCTACACTTAACATCACAGAAAATTCATAATATACCAGTGTCCTTTGTTTTTAACAAAAGAAAAGCAGGGATCACTGAGATCAGGACTGAAGATAATTAATATGCAATATCTGACACATTTCCTGTTTATATGATTGCATGATCCCCCCATAAGATGAGTTTATGCTCACGCGCACATACACTAAGAAAAAACCACCAAATAATTGCTGGGTTTTTTTTGTTTTAAGCTTAGAACCCATGCAGCAGGAAACAGTCTAAAGTATTGTGTCTACTCTGATGGCATGGTGAATTACAGGTTGCAACCTCAGAATACAACAGTAATTGCAATAAAGACTACATCTTCTTTTCTGAGCCTTGGCAGGTTGGATTTTTAAAAATCTTTCTGTACTGCTTTAAATTATAACACTGGAAGCATTTTATCTGTACAGAAATTATATATATACACAAAACCTTTCAGTTTTCATGATGCACTGAGGAATCAGATTTATAACACACTGTCATTTCCATGCCTTCAGGGAGCATTGCACTTTCTTAATTTCTGTACAGAATGTCATACAGAAAATCATCAAGCCACATTTTGTGTCAAGTCTGCCATTTTTAATTATCAGCAACTAAGTTTAAGGAATTTCTCCTTTGGCTTAACAACTGCATACCTATCTCAAAGAATATTTTTTTATGCCACATCTCATAAAATTGTTTAGGCTGATGCCAGTCCCTTGCACTAAATTACCGACTAATCACAGGAGATATTTATCATCTCAAGATTTTTACATGAGAATTGTCAGAGTTAATCACCCTCCTCATATTTTCACTATTTACAGACCTTCATTTATCATACATATCAGCAGTGTGACAACAGTGGACTATTTTCCTCATTTTCCAAGTATGTTAAGACAGATAAAAGGATGGCAAATCATGACAAGAGCTTGAAAGTTTTACTGTCTCTGATAGCATCCATTTCTACCAAAAAGTGGTCCCTAAAACTATTTATTTTAATACCAGCTTTATCTCAGTTATACAGATCATAGAATTAGCAGGCTAAAGCCTCAATAAATGGCAAGTTACACTTAATTATATAAAATGCCTTCTGATTTTTATCACTGGGTAAACTCTGCAGATAGTACAAGACTGATGTGTTCTAATTAAATGCTTGTAAAAATTTATTTCTTTGATTACAATGCTGAAGAACTAGTTCCCAGAAGCCTTTAAAATGTGGATTGGAGGTACATTAATAGAAGCTGAAAGGATGACTAATACTATTAAGTTTAGTGATTTCTGGGACAACTGCTGAGATATGTGTGGAATCACATTCCACATTCTTTTTCCACTGCAACAATAAGTAATAAAACATTTAAAACAAAGATACCCAGAATGACACAAATATACAGCCCCTGCTTGATTCTGGAGGAAGTTCATCCTGTACTCATGGGCATGAAAGGTACTGCCCAATAAGAGCAAAAACTAAATTATATATCACTTTACTGAAATAAGTCATAAGTGACAACTCCCAAGTCTACCAAAGGAAACATGCAAGCATAAACGCTACCTCGATGTTCACAGAATCACAGAAACTGAGCTGTGAGGGAGCCATGCTTGGAGCAACCTGTTCTTTATGAAGAAAAAGCCCACACTGGAGCAGTGCTTGAAGAACTGCAGGCCATGGGTAGGACATACACTGGAGCAGTTTGTTCAGAAGAGTGTGGAAGTGCGGAATGGGGTGGTAAGGATACCTAAAATGCCTGCCAGGTGGGCAGCCAGCTGCTTCTCAGCCCCTCTCCTCAGCACGACGGTGAAAGAAAATAAGATGAAAAAGGCCTATAGGTCAAGATAAAGATTAGGAGATCACCTGCCACCTATGCAAAACAGACTTGCTTTGGAGAAACTGATCCAGTTGCCAAGTACACAGGGCAGGAGAAATAAAAACAAATTTCAAAATACTTCAGCTGCTGTTTTTTTCTCCCTTTTCTCTTCTCCCAGAGAAAGTAATGGGGAATGTGGGTTGCAGTCAGTTCACAATACTTTTCTCTGTTGTTCCTTCCTTCTCATATTCTTCCCCTGCTCCTGTGTGGGTGTCTCATTTCACTTTATCCCACTACTCTGGACTAACCACAAAGCAGTTTTTCTCTTTTTTTCATAACCATTAAAAAAAAAAATACAAGACTCAGAATTTGAAGTTGATAAAGGAAATTGCCATGCTTAGCTGTACCCTTTGTCCAACTTCTATGCTTTGTTCTGAATTAAAAAAAAAAAATAACAGTCAGTCTCAAATAATTTCACAAAACATCTGCAAGGTGAAGAAAATTTTCTTCTAAATTTTTATTTTAAAATATTACATTCAAAAGAGTAAGTAATTTTAAAAGCAAAATTTATTTGTGTTACATTATTCCAGTTTTTATTGAGTTCAAGTTTTTAATGTAGCTGACTAAACATGTAATACTATGCAGAGCACTCTAAGGAGATCATCTTTCTGATAACTTGGAATAGGTGAAATTAAATCAGAACTAAAAACGCTAGTATTCACCTAGAATGATTCATGACAAATATTGTATAAAACTGTATAAAGTCTGGAAGACTTTACTATATCCACAAATCCAGATTATACAAAATTACAGAAATAAGTACCAATGTTCTTGAATTACATTGCAACTTCAGTCACATCTAAGGTAATGAATACCAAGATGCTATGCCAGCATTGTAGTCATCACAGTTTAAACAGACATTTTTGGTCAGAAAAAAAATAGGCAAGAGGAAAGCCTTGAATTTTATTTTTTAGAAGCAATTTCATTAAAATAATTTGCACATCAAATATGTAGAGACTTTTAATTTCAGAAAGAGAGAACTTTTAATCTTATTTTTCCAGAAAATAATTCTATTGTTCACTAATCTTGCATTTTATTAAAAATACACCATAAGAACTGAGCTACTATTGTGATGCTCATGTCTGCTAATGAAATGTTGGGGCATCCACATACACCAGCAGCTCAGGGACTAAACACAGTGAGCTGATTTCCTGCTGAGATAATCTTCAGCACTGTTTCCTCTACCCACAACATATGCAGGTCTCATCAGATGCTCCCAATGCTGATTACATGGGTTTACATGAACTCATGGTAGTCAGTCAACATAAAATTTTGAAGACTTCTCCAATATATATGAAAGATCATATTAACAATTTACTAAGTAACAACATGGGAACCTCAATATGCACTGTGCCAACTATGATACCCAGACCTGAGAAATTGGCAGTGCACTAATGCCCCAGTCAGATAAAGCAGATAGAGACTCTCTGAAGGTGAATTCTCCTTTCTCCTGACTCTGAAGCTCTACAAACAGCTTGATTTTCAGGCTTATGGTCTGTTTCCATGTTTCCACTGAATTTCTTCTGTATATTGACTTCCTGACTACTCTCCCTGTGAAATGTCCATATTTCCAAGTTCCTCTGTTTTAGACTCCAACTATAATCCTAATCCTCACCAACAAATCTTAACCATTACAGTATGGATAGACTAGCTCATTTCACCGCCTACTCTGGTTTATCCATAGTGGATTTTCATGGAGAAACAAAAGATGAAAAAGCAATTTTTTCAGAAATGGAATAACGAGACAATATCCAGGTTTTCCATCTGTGCTAACAGCCTCAAGGAGGTGCAAATTAACATCCATCTTTCTCTCCCATCACTAATCAGAAGTCCAGTGATGGCAAGTGATACCAACACAAGGTCAATAAGCAAAATTCTCACTGTTTTACTGTGCCATGGAGATATTGCATATCAGCTTCCAAGTCACAACCATAACTTGCTGTCAATGACGTCCAGATGCTCTGCAAATCTCAGACCCTGCTAGAGAAGTCACCTACAAAGTATGTAATAAATTACATGAAAAAACACAGTTCTTTTGAGATTAACATCTCAAGATGTTAATTACATAACAAGAACATGTGGCACGACTTACAGAGGAAGAACCAAAGTTCATTAATGATTGGAAAAATACTGCACTTTGACTACAAAACCAATCAATAATTTTGTATTGCAGGTGGAATCTTATCATGGGTGACTGGCAGTGCCATGGCACAAAAAATCACAATGAACCTGTAAATAAAGTTCTTTGCCTTATCTGCATTATTCCTTCCTTTCTAAGAAGAAACATAGACACAGTAAGGGCTGGAAAACTACTTTTATACAAATATTACACAAATATAAAGAAATATTTTAGTAAGAGGATGACTGAAGCAAGAAGAAACACGCTTAAGATTTGACAGTCACTGCATGGCTTTCAAATATCTGTCCCTAGGTGAATTATGTAACACAGATGTTGAAGTGAATTGCAACTCTCAGTCCACAGTGATTCACCAAAAAAGTTTGCTGTTTGCTTCCTGATCATTATGAATATAATAAAACAGCAGATGTTCCTCAAACTATTAAAAAACTCACACACCCCTGAAAACTTTGCCAGCACATCTTACTACATTTCCTGAATCCCCCATAAGACTTATTTCTAGTTGTTCTATTTTTACTTCATCAATGAAATTCAAAAGAACAAGAGCAGTGACCATAAAAACAACTTCAAGGTGATAACGTTACCAAAAGTAAGCTTGAGAGTATATTATTTACCTCTCAATGTACAAAGAACTCAATGCTTTCCAATTGCAAACACTTGATGTAATCTACTCAGTATATGGAAAGAATTGCTAACTTGGTTTTGTTCATATTTGAAAAAAGCAGAATAGTTTCTATAACAAACTTAACTGATCTGACAAATAGTATATGAAGCTTTTGAGTGAGCTGCAATACTTGGAGAAGAAATCATTACATTAGATTTCTTCAATAGATGTTTAATGATCTTGCTTAACTCACAACTTCTACAAACTTTTTTACAAGCCATCAGAAGAGACCTCTTTATCCTTCATTTTGAAATAATGTCAGGAGTATCTCAACTGAACGTATTTTTGCTTTAGGTGAAAGTATATTATTTTTTTTTACTGCCTCACATACACTTTTTAGATGCATATGTCCAAAACAACAAAAGAGCTCTAATCAAAACACAGAAATAACAGTCTTCATCAATTCTTGCATATGCAGAAGAATCACAGCAGTAAAAATCTTAGCAAGTGCCTGCCAAGCAAAGTTCTTATACTCTGAAAATTTCAGATGTTTAAGAAGAACTGTAATGATCACAGGATTAACCCTAACACCACATCACAAGCAAGAAAGGACTGTAAGTGTTCTAAAGTTTTACTCTAGCTCATGGAAAGAATTTTAATGGATTTTTAGAAACAATCATGAAATTGAAAAGAAAGTTTCAAAACCAGTCATTTATTTCTGCCAAGCAATAATAAACTGCCTTTAAGAGCTACTCAGGTCTTTCAAATTAACTGGTATTTTAAAAACTTTCTAGTTTTCTTTCACACTCAGTATTATACACAAAGAAATGGAGCAAAAAAATAGAGTTTTCCAAGGCATTAAAGAAGCCTCAGTCCTCAGAACTCTAAAGTGAGCAAAATACTATCCCATTACATTTGAAAAGAACTGGAATACAAGTCCTATGAAGCTGGATCTCACAAGCAAACCTGCTTGAAAATGGGGTGGGAAGTGGGGACAGCTGAAACTAATCTATATTTTAAAACCAGGAATCAGGAAAAACATTAGACTGCTACCATTTCAGATGCACTGGAAAGACACAGAATCTCCTCCGACATTCCCTCTGACTAGAAGCCACCCAATGGCATCAAATAAAAAAAATAAAAAAAAAAAAAAAGGTTAACCTTAAATAGTTAATAAACTAATTCACTTAGTTTAAAATACAGTAATTTCACGATTATAAGCCGCACCGAGTATAAGCCACACTCCCGGGTGTTGGCAACTTTTTGTTCTTTTGTCCATATATAAGCCACACCTGATTGTAAGCCACACGTTACAATACAGGGTGTGATAAAAGGTATCTGTTCTATCACCACCTGTTGAGGGTGGGGGCAGTGATCCTTATCTCTGCAGGAGA
>PYHW01009435.1:1379554-1410005 GCA_013186435.1 Turdus rufiventris
ACAAAGAGAAGCTCCTGCCTTTCTCAGCAGACACCTGTCCTCCAAACTAAAACAGCAACTTTTTGTTCTTTGTCCATATATAAGCCGCTCCTGATTATAAGCCGCACTTTGGGTTCAGACCAAAATTTTAGTCAAAATGGTGCGGCTTATATTCGTGAAATTACTGTACATAGCGTTCCCAAAAATTCTTCAAAACAAGCATGAAATCAAGAATCCAGACCTCTAAGGAGCACCAGTAGGACATGTCTACAGAATCTAGGACAATAAATTTCTATTATTATGATACTACCACAGGTATCGCTGTAGAGGTACTTGCTGTATTCCCACTCAAATTCTGATAAACTTCTTTGCCTTCTTACTAGGGAACAGAGCATATAGTAGTTGATACTGTGTGTTGGTAAAATAGACACCTTTTACAAGCTCTGTCTGTTCTCATACATATATGAACATACTCAGTGAAGAAGAGACTACTTCAGATTGATACATACTCAAGTATAATTTGGTTTCTACAACCTCAAAATTGTCATTACAGAAGTATCAATGGCTTTCAAGACCTGCAGAATTGAATGCACAGTCCCTTTTGAGACAATCTGAATATGACAGTGAAAAGAATACCTCTCTGCCTACTTAAATCAAAGGTATCAACATCTCATTACTGGTGAGAGAATTGTAATGAATGTGCATGTAATAACTATTAATTTTAAATATATATACATATATATATATACCTTAATAACAAATTTCCTATTTTATATCTCACCTGGGAAGTAATTTTAGAGGGAAAATGCTACAATGGTACAATCACTACTAGGACAAACTCAGAAGAGAAAAATATTTAAGTCTTACATCCAAATACTAACCGTCACAGATAAAAATAGAATGATATTACAAAGAAAAATCAAACTTCTGCAAAGTAGGTAATGAAAAAACAGATGCTAGACTCTACAGTGCATTCATAAAATTTGAGATTAAAATAGTGTTGCTATAAACAGTATTTTTTCAACAAAAAGAGGGTATTCTGTGACTTAGATGCTCAGTTTTACAGAACTAGAATGCATAATGTTGTTTGGTTTTTTTTTTTTTTAAACCTGAACTATTTTTGTTCATGCAGCAACACCATTTTACTGAGTAATTTCAAGGCCCTTCTTCTGTGGATATTCCAGGTTTTATTGATTTTATAGCTTTGCAAATAAGCATGCATGAGCAGAATTTAAACTTTGAACTCAGCTATGTCAGTCGGTCAAAACATTTTAATAGAAAAAGAAATACTTAATGTGGCAAAACACAATGTAAATAAGTAGGCAGAGGGCTTAAAATATGAAACAGAGAATAACAATTTTTTAAAAGCAGCAATACTTAAACTGTGTGATACCTATAAACACATTCTTGCTGATATTATGCTTATTACCCACTAATTTTGGATCTCAAGTATTTTAAAATATGCTAAAAATATTTGGGGTTTTTAAATTATTTTGTATGATTAGTTTAAATGAAATTTTATGCCAACTGATATATTTGAAGATTCAGGAATTATCATCCCGTTTGAGTGCCTGAATCACATGCAATTAATAAGATTTTTATCTTGGCTACTGAAACTTGGAATAGAAAATCACTATTAACATTGGGATAGTAGATAATTTAAGCGTGAGTATATCAACTCCTGTGAATATTTAGATATTATTGTATTGAAAGTGCTAATGTAACCAGTACACAATTTTTTTCCCATTCCATGCTTCCACAATTCCTGTAGAGATACATTGCCCTAAAAAGCATAGAAGAGAACAGAACCATAGAATCATTTAGGTTGGAAAAGAACTTCAAACCTGAGTTTGACTGAAACCTAAAACTGCCAAGTCCACTACTAAACAATTCATGTAAGAGTAATCCTCTTCAGTATGAAAGCCAAATTATTTCTGAAAAAAAGTGTTTATAAGGACTTAATGAGCTTTAAACTCACATATTTTGCTAATTAAGCTTAATTTTCTTGACACTCTCTGTGTATACATGCCTTCAGAGAATAAACTGCTCTCTGACTTAAGTCTTCCAAAGCAAATGTATGATCACATACATGAAAATGAAATGAAAGGAAATGAAACTAAATTAAAAACAGCAACATGAAAAAAACTATAAACCGCGTTCTTTTTATTGTAATGTCAATAGAATCTATGAACTATTTTTATAAAAGTCACATGCATAAATTTTTACTGAAGAGCTGCCATATATGAACTACACAGTTGAGAACAGTAATCATACATGGTCTAAAGAATTGCAAAGTACAGTAATTTCACGATTATAAGCCGCATCATTTTGACTACAATTTTGCTCCCAAACCGGAAGTGCGGCTAACATTCAGGAGCGGCTTATACATGAACAAATTTTGGAAATTTCTCAACCAGGAAGTCTGAGCCAGCAGCAGCCCCAAGCCAAGCAGGAGCCCGCCCGACCCCAGGCAGCAGCGGGGCAGTGGTGGCACAGCGGCAGCACTGCCTGGCCCCAGGGGGCACGGCAGCGACACAGACTGGGCACACCCCTCTCCCGCTTCCCGGTGGCACTGGCCAGGCACGTTGCTCTCTTTCTTCCCAGCAGCAGCAGCCAGGGACGCCCCTCTCCCTCTTCCCAGTGGCACCGGCTGGGCACGCCGCTCCCCTGCCCCAAGCAGGGCCAAGCCAGTAAACCCCATGATCCCACAATTCTGTTACTAATTGGCAACTTTGTGAAAGTTGCACACGGATCCTCGCTGCAAATGAAAGTGTGGCTTACAATCCGGTGCGGCTTATTTATGGAGAAAAAACGAAATGTTGCTGACACCCCAGAAGTGCAGCTTATAATCGGTGTGGCTTGTAATCGTTAAATTACTGTAATTGAATAGCTACAAAGGAGTCTATTTTCCCATAAACTGATTAAATGTGTTGCACATTAATAAGTTTTCATTTCAATTCTTAGGTACTGTGAAATATTAAGGTCCCATTGCTTAAGTAACAAACACATAATCAAAAACAGAGGTATAAGCACAAAGATTTAATCACCTCTAGAGCAGGGATCTGTATACACATATCAACTGCACATATAGTATACTCTGCTACTCATTTGCAGTTTATAAACTCTAAAAGTTGCTCTAGAGTTACATTTTTGCTGATTCATAGTTTACATCTTCATGTTATTTGCTGTCAAGTACTTCCAATTAATTTTTGGGGGAGTAGAAGGGAAGTGGAAGTTTAATAGAGCCAAACATTTCAACCATGCAATGTTTTTTACTTTGTTGAAAGGAATTACATTTGGGTACAACCATCAGATTCTTCCAAATAGCAACAAGAATCTCTTAAGAGGGACACAGTTAACTTAATTCAACAAAATCATCAGATTCAGTTTGACAAGAAGCAAAAACATCCACTTAGCACCATATCAATTAATGTTTCAAGCCAGCACTCATGAAGAATGTCTCAGAATCACTGTATTCAAAAAACCTCACTAAATACTTTTTTCCTGTGATTGGAAGACTAATATTTAAAAGGACATATTAATAAAGGCAAACAGATTGAAATAAATCATATTCTATCTCAGGAAATCCAGTCCATTATACAAAATTGATTAAAATACTGTTTTCTCTGTACCTAGTCAACGAACAACAATCATGCCCTCAGTCAGGAAGCTTAATGATTTTAAGATCAGAAGGTATGCTGAAATACTACCGTAGTAAGAGCATAAAGCAAAAAATTGTGTCAAAACAAATCATTTACTAGAAAGAAACCATACATTAACCCAGTTTAGAAAGGCTTTGCAAAACCAGTCCTGTCATGTGTAGATTATCATCATGCATCTGTCATGCTGATGATGTCTGCAATGAATGAGCCCTAAGAATTTGCTCCATAAATCTGAATTTTGATTGATTTCATACTGACCACCAATTCAGACACAGATATCACTAAGCTGGATTGGTCATGAGTAACTATTATGAGATAAAGAAAAAGAGAAGATCACATTATTCCAAAAGTACTTCTTAGACGAACTGTCTTCATGCACTGGTGATCAGCAGAATCTTTTTCTAAGTTAGAATTTTTTTTCTGTCAATATTCTGTGCAAGGATTCACATATAATTAGATATCAATAACAAATTTAATCAGACAGCCTGTCAGAAGTACACAGTGTAGAAGCATAAGTTTTATACTGCTACAAAGTAACTCCCCTTGCAGATAGATAGATAGATAGATAGAGAGATACAGATATACATATACATATATATCAGAAACCAAAGGAAGCAGCCAAGGAAGTGGCTTAGTAATAACATTATATCTAGATGTCAAGGTTTGCTCATGCCAGCTGTTAGAATTCTATCAGAAGTGCAACAATTACACTGCTGAGAAGGAATTACCATAAGAGGGGAGGAAAATGGCACTGGTCTTGAGGTCAAGGATTTAACATCAAAAAATCACTACCTCATTAGAAAGAATACAAAGTTTCTTATTCCCATCTAGGTAATGAACAAAAGTTACCCTTCTGGTTGGTCTGTCTTCAACACAGACACCTAACGTTTACATTTGTATTGATCTGCACACTTACAGGAGAAGCAAAGTAAAAAATAGCCAGGGATAAACAAAGATACATGGAGGGGAGAAAGAGTGCAAACAAGGGGGAAAAAAATCACACATGGAAAGCTAATTACAGCAATTTCATGATTACAAGCTGCACCTGATTATAAGCTGCAGTTCTGGGGTGTCATCAACGTTTAGGTCCTCGTTCATATGTAAGCCATACCGGATTATTAGCTGTACTTTCGTTAGCAGCAAGGATACGTGTGCAACTTTCACAAAGTTGCCAATTAGTAACAGAATTGTGGGATCACAGGGTTTACTGGCTCGCCTTGGGGCTGGGCAGGCTCGCCCACCTTGGGGCTGCAGACAGGACTGGGTGGCTCAGCTCAGCGGTGCTGCTTGGGGCCGGCCGGGCAGCGTGGCTGCCGCTGCCAGGCTCACTCACCCCCGCCTACCACCTGCATCACCACTGCCATGTTTGCTCGCCCTGGCCTGTCTCTGCCGGCTCCCGCGCTGCTGGGCTCCCCTGTGCTGCTGGCTCCGGTTCCACCGGTTTTCCCCCTGCTGCCGGGCAGCCCCGCGCCTCCAGGCTTCCCCCTGCTTCCGGGCAGCCCCTCACCGCCGGGCTTCCCCGCTCTGCCAGGCAGCCCTGCGCTGCTGGCCCCGGCTCTACCTGGCTTCCCCGTGCTGTGCTGGGCTTCCCCACGCCACCAGCTCTAGCTCTGCCGAGCTTCCCTGCAGTGATGAACCAGGCTCTGCTGGCACCCCGTGCCCGCACCGCCGGCCCCACTCCATGCCACTGGCCCAGCCTCTGCCAGGCTTCCCGCCTCTGTCGGAGCCAGCCGGACTTCAGCTCGGCTTGGGGCTGCCATGGGCTCTCACTTCCGGGTTGGCAACTTTTAGAACACTTTTCATATATAAGCCGCTTTGGATTACAAGCCACATTTCCGGGTACGGAAGAAAACTTTAGTCAAAATGGTGCGGCTTATAATAATGAAATTACTGTAAATAATAAAATAAGTTATTAAGAAAGCTAAAATAAGAAAACAGTACATGGAGATTGAGGTGAAAACAGAAGATGAACTACAACACTACACAGGTTCCCTCCTCCACAGTACCAATGTTGATAAGTGTTGGACTAAATACTCCGATGTCATGGAGGAGGTCAGTCACTTCCTTTGTGACAATGTTTCACACATTAAAACTCTAAAGAAAAATGAAACATTCAGGTCATCAGAATAAACAACTGGTTTCAACTGAGTCTAACTGTGAATTGCATGCAAACACCCTCCTTTTTTCCCTTTCTTCTGCACATGAAGTGCCTATCATCTTAGCCAAAAGTCATTATTTGTTTTATCCTTATTTTTTTCAGTTTATAATAACTTCAAGGAAAAAAAGGCACCAGTGTGATGACATGGTCTTGCTCAAAAAGCAATCTTTTTTTGACTGTCATTCTGTTCCGTAGAAAAATAGTGAAAATAAAGCCGGAATGTTTCTTCTTTTCCTAAAGTATACAACACTTTCTATTCCATACCCCACAATTAGCTATTAAAAAAGCTCTGCAATGTAGAAGCACTATAATTTAGAATTTTTCAAGTGCCAGTATTTTTAAAGAGAGCTAACATTACCAGGGGGGAAATACAGTAATAACAAACCACTCAATTTTTATACATCCATCAGCCCTAAAGCAATTTCACAACTGAGGCCACTGCTGTTATCTCCAGTTTGCACACAGGAAGCAGGACAGAAGGCAACTAGCTCTGTACAGCCTGGAGGGACACACTCACAGGCCACAGAGAGCAAAAGAGCAGATTTCTACATTCTCTACGAACACCAGAATGGAGTTACTACTAAACACTTATGAAGCACCAGTTAAGTACTCAACACAAAATCAACTACAGAAGTGCACGATGGTTACAACAAAAAGTTATGCCATTAACAGATTAATTCTGGGAAAGACAAATGCAGCAAATAATGTTACTATTTGCTATAGGTCTATCTAAAATGCCTGTCCCTATTTTTCTTATAAACCCCTCTAAGTACTGAAAGGTTGCAGTAAAGTCTCCCTTGAGTTTTCTCCAGGTTAAGCAGTCCCTAACTTTCAGTGTTATCACATCACTGTCATTGCAGTATTCACACCCTACAGAAGTTGTACAGATACACCTTGAGGGAAGAAAACTGAAATACCTAAATCCCAAATCCCAACATGCACAGATTACTTACAAAGTGATTACATATCAAGAGTCTAAGCAGCCTCTCAGATATTTTCTGCTGGGTTGTTCCAATGTAAACCAGGATTTCTAATAATTTATCATTATTAAACATGTGAAAATTGAAAACATATGAATAAAAAGTCAAGATTTTGGCTCTTCTTCAATCTAATAAATGTGATTATGAAGCCATTTTGTTGAACAGTACTACACGTAATCTTATCCTGGCTGATTCCTATGACATGGCTATAGTCCAGTACACTACTGACTACCAGAAAGTAGTTATGATACTTACGTTGGTAAGATGAATGACTCCTTTTGAAGTAACGGAGCAGCCCATGAAACCAACATACTGCAGCTCAGGGCAATGTTCAGCAAAAGCTTTCACTGACTGATCTGTCACCTACAGAAAAGATAAACAGGTAACAGTTGAATAGGTGATATAAGCACATACTTAACACAGCTTAAGAAATTTCTACTAACATTGGCAAGCAGCTTATGTAGACTTTTAGTATTATTATTACCACTACTACTATTTATTTCAAGAGTTTCAGAGAAAACATTGGGTATGCGCGGTTTGCATAGATATGCATGGGCATATATACATGACAATCAGGAAGAAAAAGTATTTTTGGCAGAAGGCAGAGAAAAAAGAAACACACGGCAAGAGAAGACAGTCACAAATTCAGATCTTATTGTCACCCTGTTTATGTGCAAATAAATTGTCAAGAGACAATTGTATCCACTATTTTCATAAATTATACACAGAAGTGAAAATACTAACTAATTTGTTATTGTCAACCTGTAGACTCATGCTATACCATCACTGACTGCAAAGAATTTCAATTGTGTGCTATCTTAAATTTATATGCCTTGTCTTGTATTTCTTTTAACTAAACACAGCAATTGAACAGCCCAACTTAAAAGTAATATTACATCTGTTTCTCACATACGACTAGGTAATCTCAAGGCAATATACCACTGTGTCAGTTATCAGCCAAATGGAAATGTTATCTAGTTTATTATTGAGATTTGTTTATTTATAACACTATTTTTCATCTATAATTAAGTTTGTCTAGTAAAAATTAGTAACTACAAAACACAATCTATTCTATAAATGCATTGCTTTGAAAGTAAACTAAATTATCAAAAGGAACTTTGTGAAGAATGTAATACTGAGATAGGTACAGTTAAGACACACACCTTCATTTAAACAAGTATGGTTTGTTTTTGTTGGGTTGTTTTTATTTTTCTCTGAGAAGTATATATTCCCAGTGCAAGTGCCAGTACAGTAATTTCACGATTACAAGCTGCACTCACTATAAGCGCATCTCCGGGTGTCGGCAACATTTCATTCTTTGTTCATACATAAGCCACACCTGATTATAAGCTGCTTTGTAGTTCACAGTGAGGACCTGTGTGCAACAAAGTTGCCAAATAGTAAGAGAATCGCAGAATAGCGGGATTTACTGGCTCGGCTCAGGCTGTGAGGGCCATTTTTGTTTAAAACTACTGACTATGGGACAAAGCCTGTATTTTCTAGCTACATTGCTTAGGAACTGTGTAGTCCCACTGTGTCTGGAATTCTAACTCTAACTCCTGAATGCTGAGAACATTCTGAATTTCTATGGATATCTTCCTGTTACCACAGAACTGAAAAGCAAAACAAGTTTTGAAATATCTAGTGCACAGCCGAGACCCAGTGAATTCATATAGGAATACTATTCCTGCTGTGCTGTGGATCACCAACACCCAGAGTTCCAACTTGCCCAACATGCCATGTTCGTGTACCCTGGCAGCACATGGTGACCTTGAAGAGGATTCTGGCAGAACAATTTTTGAAAAGATAACCCAGAGATATAAGCTTATAGGCCCACTACCTCATAAAAGCTGTACTGTTTTGGAGTTACTGAAAATTGTTATAGACCTAGTGCAGTTTTCTCAAAGCAACAATTTCTCAGTGAGCAGAGATTTTTATTGCTGTACATCTGCCAAATAAAAGTAAAAGGCAAGTCTTTTAGTATTGTGTATTTAGAACCCGATTAAAGTGAAAACAGGCCAAAAGGAAAGGAAAAAGGGTCAGCTGAACAGAATCAATCACAAATTGGGTAGCAGAGACCCATGTGTCAGGTCTGCCTGCTTGAACAAAAGCCAACCACTCTAGTAAGAAATTTTTTCTGTGATTTGATCTGACACAGTCTTAGATTTTTATTTTTGCAGACCTCTCTCAGCTAAGGACAGCCACAACAACTATAACTTTTTTTGAGATACTTATTACTAAAAACCTGTGACAAATACTATCACAAGTCAAAGGCTTAGAAATTTGCAGTATTTATGATGCTATCAGCACCAAACCTGGGCTAAAAAAAAATGTTTATCTCCTAAAGAAAATAAATTAAAACCCTCTGATTCAGCTGTTGATCTTAGAGAAGGACTCCATCACAATCTCAGTCTACCCCCTCCCTACAGAAGATTTAAGTGTAATTCTCTGTTGCAGACAGGTTTGCCCTACCTATCAAGAAAATGTAGTAATGAAAAATCAATAGTATAAATGCCTAATATCACAAATTCATTACAGAGCTTAAAACTTCAAACTACAAATAATTTCTTATTTACGACTAACATTTAGGTGCATGAAGACTTTGAAAAATTACATTTGAATGCAAATAACGAAATTACTATGTCTTAAAATATATTCTTTCCATATTACAGCATTTTCTCTATTCCAAAAAAGCCAGTGGGAAAAATAGTTTTAATAAAAATTAATAACAGTTATGATTAATAACAGATTATGATTATTTACATGAAATAGTTTACAGATTAGCAGTGAACCTTTTCAGCGCTACTCAGATATGCAGCATCTTTTTAATCAGAAAAAGATTCTTCACTACTCCTGTATGCCAGGCAAGCATCATGATTTTCCAGTCAAAAGGAGTGTGACATAACCTGATTATGCCTTACAATTACTGTGGTAATTTAGACACATATTTTGCTACTGCAAATAACTATTTGTTCTTATCTTGACTAATAAACAGAAAAAGAAGTGTTTCTGTCTTTTGCTGTCAGACAAAACCCGATTATCTGCGGATTACTTCCACTTTAATTGGGAAACACTGTAAAAATTGTCTCAATCAACACTGTACCTTTCCTCTCAGCATTGTTACACCAGTATCTGAGAATTCATTACTTCTTTTTCAGACCCCATGTCATTTACAACAACTGACTTTTTAATATCATGCTTCCCATTCTGACATGTAATGAACTGATATTCTGTTTGGTTAAATATTTTTAATATGATTGTATTAGCTGGGAAGGAATATATGAATACGTATTGCTATATGCACTTTCACTAGAATGGCTTCTCCTAAGATGAATATAAGAGACTGTGCCCAGAAATATGAGATCAAAATACCTGTAATCTAAACATCTGCTAAAAGATCAAAAGGTAAAATTCATATTATGCTTTTTTGGGGGGTTTTTTTACAGGGTTTGGGGAAAACAAGAACACATAGCAATTTGCAATGTGTTTGAAATTTATGTGTAAAACGATAGTCAAGTAAAGTCACCTAGTCTTCAGTTACAATAACAAATAACTAAATCCTATCTGTCCTCATTTATATATGGGTCAAAACCATAATGGGGTTTTTTTGGTTGTTTTTTTTTTCCTTGTGTTTTTATTATTGTTATTTTGTTGTTAGTGGTGGTGTTTTTCTTTCTTCCATTCAATGTATTTGTATCAAGGAGAAAAAAGTAGGTAAAGATCAGCCTTATCTGAAAGGGTGATCAGACAAGGGTGCCCAGGGAGGAAGTGGAGTTCCCATCCCTGAAGGTGTTTAAGGGAACAATGGACATGGCACTCAGTGCTCATTGACAAAATGTTTGGTAAAAGCTTGGGCTTAGTGACCCCAGCAGTTTTTCCAACCTAACTCATTCTGTGATTCTGTGAATCAATGAAGCAATGAAGTTGAAGTCCAAAGATGCTTCCAAGACTTGGAAGATGCTTCCAGTCTTGGAAACATCTATTCTGCTTAACTAGGCTTTCTTCTTATTCATCATCTGCACTGTCCAGCACAGATGGTTTCTGCACAGACAAACTTTTGTGTTTGGCTCCAACATGCAACCTGGGTCCTATTTCTATCAGAGGTAGGTGCCAGAAATAGAAACCTCTTTTACTGCATGAAGCGTTTTACACTCACAAGAGATGGTCTATCCTGCAGAATGAAAGAAAATTGAGTGATGAAAAAAAAAGCATGGAATATTAGCAGTGATATATATGCAATGACTATGCAACTTAACCCTGTGCCTCTTTGTTATGCAATATGTAACCGTATGTTAAATTTTCACTACTTAGGAGACAGAAGAGGTATATAAAATGTCTATTATAAATATGGCTTCTGTGAACCAACAAATTTTTAAACAACTAACATTCTGATGTATTATACAAACAGGTTAGACTAGCATAATCTAAAACTAGATTACTATGAGAAATATACTGCAGTTCTACAGAAATTACCCTTGTCAACAAAGACAGAAATTCACACACAATTCTATAATAGATCACAGTACTGTTCTTCTAAGAATCTCTAGTAATTGGATTGTCTAGTCGACCTTCATTGACTTTCATTCATCCGATCGTGCTTCATGTTAGTCTTGCTTTGAAAAAGTAATATAAGATGATGAGGACAGATTTATAAGTTATGCACTAAAGCACTGTAAATGGGAAATATGCTGGTCTGGAACTAATGGCACAGATTTTGCTCCTATCAAAAAGATCTATGACAAGTGAGATATGATTTAATCATTTTCTTTCTATGTATTGCAGCCTATTACATACAAATTCCAGTTCTGCATTGTTTTACAGAAATTCAATATTTTGCCTACTCTGAATTAGATTTTGTAAGTATTAGTTTATTTTACATTCTATTCAATAAATGAAAGTGCAAAAGGGAAAAAGCAGAGATGATAATTCAAAAAGAAAGAGGTACAACAATAAAGCCACTCAAATTCCAACTAAAAAACCTCATAATTAATGAACGCCTACAGCAGTTCAAACAGAAATAACTGAAAAAACGATATAGGAATATAAAAAGCAACTGGCACAGAACGAATATCATGTTTTCTCACTTAAACAGGTGCACTGCACTGTCAGTAAGCAGATAGCAATATGCATTTTTTTCATGCAATATACATAAATAAAAGTTGCAAAAATATGTAAAATATTCCTCAGAAGAATAAATTCTGCTAGATTAAAAACTTACTGTCATGTAAATAGAGAGTCAGTCATGAAGCTAAGTATACACTACACAAGGCAATACTAATGGTAGAAGAAACCCTTTTTCTTCCAATTCCTTATTCCATAATTTTTTTCTCCATCTTGGTCAGACATCAGCTTAAGCAAACTATATTTGGGCACCAAAGGAAGAATTAAAGTCAGGAAGGGCTTACTAAAATTCAGTTTTATGTTTGAAAAGAGGTTAAGTTTGCAAAAAGCTCATCTGCCAATAGAACGCTCTTGCCTTACCTATGCATTACTTATTATCTGCTACAGATTGAGGCCCACATGCCATCCACTCCAAAACCTCCCCGTGAATGAACCACATGGCTACATCCTCCAATACTGTGTTTAAGGTATCACATACTCAATGTGCATTTCCCTGGTCTGTCCCCTACGACATCCTTGTGAGCAATAACCTACCATGATGTGCAGTTAGGCTGGTATCATTTTGGTTTAACTCCTTTTTACGATGACTTCTGGAATAGATTAATTTCACAAGATGCAGCCAAATCACCCTGAGCAAATGCATTTACTAATTTAGATCACAGGATCACAAGTGAATTCAACAAAATTCACAAGTAGGTAATACATTAAAAAAAAAACCAAAAAAACAAACAAAAAAACCATACAGCAAAAGGCTTGCTGATATACAAAAATATCTGTACACTGTAAATCAAGGCAGCCAGGCTACCACTGTTCTATGAGTAGGAAAGAAATAAAAAATATCATTATATGAACATCTAAAAAAAGCCCAAAAAATCACAAACCACAGTAATGAAGTACTTTTGAGAGAAGATGCTTTACTATATGTATGTGCTGACATAGATACTTCCTACTTAGCTTAAAATTTGCCTTACTATCACTGTATACAAATTATCAGATGACGCCTCTTTCCCAAAAAGAGAAAGATGACCTTGCCTCTTTTTTGACTAACACTTTGAAAACTACTTGTAAGGGTCAAAAGTGGTCAAAAGGAGGGTCAAAAGAAAGATCAAAATGTAACAGTAGAATACTATTAAATTTTACACAGCTAAAGTAAAGCTTATAGAGTAATTTCACGATTATAAGCTGCACCATTTTCACTAAAATTTTGCTCCCACCCCGGAAATGTGGCTTACACTCAGGAGCAGCTAATATATGAAAAAAAGTTTGGAAATTTCCAAACCTGGAAGTGCCAGACAGGGTGTCGAGCTAAACACCTGCCAGTAAAACCCGGGACTGCGTGATTGTTACAAATTGGTTACTCTTTTGCGTGGTGGGTGGAGGCGAGCTCTGTGCTAGCAGCGCGGGGGGCTCCCTCCTGCTGGCCTGGGGGGGAGGTGGGGGGCTCCCTCATGCCGGCGCCATGGCCTGAGAGGGAGGATGCGGGCAGGCTCTGTCCCGCCTGCTGCCTGCTGCTGCAGGAGCGGGGGGACTCCGTCCCCACCTGCCGCTGTGGGGTAGCACCGGACCAGGGCAAGTGAGTCCAGCTGTGGCAGCAGCGGCAGCCGGCCCCGAGCAGCCTCACTGAACAGCGTCACCTGGCCCCGTTGGCAGCCCTGAGCGGGTCGAGCCCACCCGGCCCCAAGCCGAGCCAGTAAACCCAGCGATCCCACGATTCTGTTACTAATTGGCAATTTTGTTGCATGCGGATGCTCGCTGTGAACGACAGAGTGGCTTATGATCAGGTGCGGCTTATATACAGACAAAGACCTAAAGGTTGCTGAAACCTGGAGGTGAGGGTTATAATTAGGTGTGGCTTGTAATCGTGAAATTACTGTATTTACAGGTTTAGTCCTAAGGTTCCACCTAACAAACCAGAGTATTCATTAGCATCTGTTCTTAACAATTTAATAATATAATTTCTTAGGAATACAGTAAATTCACAATTATAAGCCACACCATTTTGACTAAAATTTTGGTCCTAACCTGGAAGTGAGGCTTGTAATCCAGAGCAGCTTATAGAAGAACAGTGTTCTAACAGTTGCCATTGTGGAAGTGCGATCCCAAGGCAGCCCCAAGCCGAGCTGGAGCCCGGCCAGCCCGGGCAGAGGTGGGGCCGGCAGAGGCGGAGAAGCCCAGCAGAGGCAGGGCCAGCAGCGCGGTGGTGGCACGAAGTACAGGGGTGGCCAGCAGCACGGAGGCAGCCAGCAGCGCAGGGAAGCCAGGCAGAACCGGGGCCGGCAGCACTGGTCCAGGGTAAGCAAATGCGGTGGTGCTGGCAGTGGGCGGGGACAAGGGAACCCGGTGGCAGCGCCAGCGCCGCTGCCTGGCCCAGAGTGGCCTCGTCAAGTGGCAGCACCCAGCTGGGCCACCTGGCCCTATCAGCATCCCCAAGCAGGCTGAGCCCGCCCACCTCGAGCCGAGCCAGTATACCCCGTGATCCTGCAATTCTTTTACTAATTGGCAGTTTTGTGAAAGTTGCACGCAGATCCTCACTGCGAACCAAAGTGCAGCTTATAATCTGGTGTGGCCTATATATGGAGGAAGAATGAAACGTTGCCGACACCCTGGAAATGCAGCTTATAATCAGGTGCAGCTTGTAATCGTGAAATTACTGTACATTATACTTTTAGATTAACCACAAATATAAACCCATCCCATTGGAAATTAATGGTATTTCAGAACAAACCTCTTACAAGCACATACAAATAAAGACTGCTATATACAAATACAGGATTCTTTAGCTATACCTCTCTCAGAAACAAAAGGCAGAAATTGTGGAAAATGAAGTTTATGTTTCAAAGATTTATTTAAAACTTACACTGGAAAGGACTTTTCCTATTTAACAGGACTGATACAGTGCCTGCTTTCCGCAAGTATCAACCTAAATAATATTTGTCATAAAAGCTATGACAAAGTAATTATTATTGGCAAACATGCATTTAATTCATGACCCACTATTCCAATTACAGAACACTGACAAAAATAAGGCATGGATAATCTGTCATCACGCTCAAGTTCTTAGGACACCCAAATTTCATTAGTGAACAGCAGAAGGAAAAGCTCATCTCAACTAACTGCCAAAATATATTTCTTCACCTTCAGTAAATGCTACCATTAGCTTAATCAAAACAGAAATTCAGTAACTTGCAGCTTTAACTTCCAGTAGTAGTACCAATTTCTATGGCACCCAAAAAAGAAATATAAATATTTTTATTCTTTCATCTTTGAAGAAAACTAACTGAAAAGGAAATGATCCCCATTTTTTAACATATACTTTTAAAGATTCAGTTAGATACTCAGTATTTTCTCAGTTTATAACTTTGAGTAGGTCCTTTACATTAGAAAGAAAAGATGTTTTTACAAAACAAATGTACAGTCCTTCATAAAATACAATATTGCTGCTAATGACTGAAAAACACATTCCATTATTAACTGAAATGGATTAATTAATTCATCAGCATAAGTGACTTTTCACATTCAAGTTAGAATCAAAAATTCTTTTTAAGTATTTTAAGAATAACTTTAGTTTTAGATGTCCTGTGTACCCCTGCGACCTCAGACCTCATAAGAATGTTTACTCTTTCTGAAGCATTTTGTAACAATTCACTAGCCCAGCCTCACATTTGAGCGGAGCAGAAGAGTGACAGGATAGAATTGCTATACTTGCTCTCACCCTTACAGTCACTCCAGGAACTAGTATCACTAATCTAACCATATACAAAAGGAAAAGAGTCTAGAGTGGTAGGACTGAAGAGTTAAAAGGAGCATTTTACATTATATTTAGCAGCTGGTCTGACCACCAGCACCATGGTAACACCAACTACAGTAATTTCACAATTATAAGTCACACCATTTTGACTAAAATTTTGCTCCAATCCCAGAAATGCGGCTTACACTAAGAAGCGGCTAATATATGAAAAAAGTTTGGAAATTTCCAACCCCAGAAGTGCCAGACAGGGTGCTGAGCCGAGCACCTGCCAGTAAAACCCGGGATTGCACGATTGTTACAAATTGGTTACTCTGTTGCACAGTGGGTGGACGCAGGGGGAGGGAGGCAGGGGCTCCCTGCTGCCGGCTCTGTGGCCCAGGGGAGAGGCGGAGGGGCTCCTTGCCCGCCTCCCACCGGCACCGCAGGAGCGGGTGGGGGGCTCCATGCCTGCCCGTTGCCGCATGGCCCGAGCCAAGCCAGTAAACCCTGCCATCCCGCAACTCTGTTACTAATTGGCAACTTCGTTGCACGCGGGTCCTCACTGCGAATGACAGAGCGGCTTATAATCAGGTGTGGCTTATGTATGGACAAAGAACAAAACATTACTGACACCTAGAGATGCGGCTTATAATCAGTGCGGCTTGTAATCATGAAATTACTGTAATTTAAAATACCTTAGAGTGTGAAAACAACCCTAAAATTTTGCAGTATACTCAATTCAATACTCAGGGGGAATTATACTTTTGTAATTCTTCTAGAATGC
This sequence comes from Turdus rufiventris, assembly GCA_013186435.1. Lineage (NCBI taxonomy): Eukaryota > Metazoa > Chordata > Aves > Passeriformes > Turdidae > Turdus > Turdus rufiventris. The sequence continues at coordinate 1,395,966 of PYHW01009435.1, forward strand.
ATGTGGATTTGCAAAGTTTCTCTCTGGTTTTTATAAAGACAGTGTTCCTGTTTTATCTTGATAATAGTGAAAGCCTATAGAAATCCTTCCAAATTCCTCCAACATGATTTTTAGATACAAAACTCTAAGTATCTCTGTTAAAAGCCAGACAAAGTATTCTCTACATTTCTGTGGCACAGAGTATCTTTTTGTTATCAATGACATGAGTCATCAAAAGATGACTTGTTCTTCTTTTTTGGTCTATTTTATCCTTCAAGTTACCTAGTACTAAACAGAACAACATCCTGAGAACATATTTAATTTGAAATACTAAATACTGTCGACAACCGTCTTAAAATTGGTTTAAATATCTGGGTTAGAAAACAAATCTAAAATCTCAATACAAATTATCTCTGATTCTCATTATCTCACAATTTTATTAAATACAGTTTACATGCATTTGTTTTAAACGAGACTATAAATACACCCTAATTTATTTGTTTAAAAATACAAATGAAATTGTAAAAACAATTTTTCATCTTATGAAATACTGCCCTCCTACCAAAAGAGAAAATTTATTACTAAAATGTGTTTACTCTGGACTTGGAAAACACTGCTTCCAAAACTAAACATCTTTCACCAAACAGCACATATACATAACCTGATAGCCTTCAAAATGTCAGGAAAATTAAAATAAACATTTAAATTTAAAAAAAGAGTACCATTGCATTATAAATTTTGTAACAAGAGTCACACACCAGGAATACTGTATGTTCACATATGGTTACAGGAAAACTGAATGTTTCTCAGCCTATTTTTTAAGCAGAAAAATGCATTAAAATTTCCAAAAACTAAAAATAATATTCCCCTTTGCTATTCACAAAACTCAATCAAAAAGACTAATGTGTCTACATGCTTAGAAATACATATTAAGCATTTTAATTTAGTATCATTCTGGATAAGAATAGCATAAGGAAATAAAAATTACCATGTTACCATGTAACCACAAAATAGATCCATGGTTCAGTGGTCTAGCAGCTTAGTATTTCCTCCTTCTGTAAGAACTATATGAATAAAATATTCATCCTCTCTAGGACAAAAGATTACTTCGCATTATCTTCACTTTTAATGCCCCCAGAGCTATAGAAGCATATTTCCTATTCTGTATTATGACTAAAAAAACCCCACAAAACCCCAGTTTATTCAACAGCTTTACTGTTCACCCTAACAGAATAATCTCATTAACACCTAAAATACTTTTAAAATAAATTAACTGGTATTTTTACTTCCTCTGTGCAATTTGATCTTATACATTCCCATTAAACTAATTTACTCTGGCAAATAGACATGTTTACCACAACTTCAAGGCTTTTAAAGGAGCTGGGAGTTTATTTTGCAGTACACATTCATGCAACAAGTGTTTTATGCACATACTGTTTCCTTTCTAAAATGGCCTCACAAGAGCATGATTAATATTCCCAAATAGTGGAAGCCTTAGCTAAAAAAACTATTAAATACTGTTACGTCCACATCCTTTTGGTTTACTCCAAGAACATTGTCCTTTTTGCAAATAAAAATGTATTTCATTTGTCTTGTTACTCTGATTATCTTCTGAAGGTCTTCTAGATACTTAAATAAATCCTTTAATTTCCCTGGTCAAGAATCTGAAAAATCCATGTTCTTTTCATTAAAAACACCATTAACATCACAGCGTAAGTTTGTTTTGTTGTCACATCCCTCTCATAAGCAAAACTACGTCTTCGTTCTCACACTGTTTTTTATTTCATGTGAAAAACTTAAATACCAACTTAGACAATGTTCTCACTGCTATCATACAACACCAACTCAGAACCAATTGTTTCTAACAGATTCTTATGCATCAAAGCTTTTGTTCATTACAAAGAAACAGAACAGTATGAAGTACTGTAACTCTTCCTTTACTCAAAATTACCATATGCATCACTGCGGTGTGGTATGCTACAAGAATAAATTTCATGAGTATAAGCCGCACCCTTTTGACTAAAATTTTGGTCCCAACCCGGAACTGCAGCTCATACTCCGGAGTGGCCAACATATGGACAAAGTTCAGAAATTTGCCAACCCTGAAGCGCGAGCCGCAAGAGCCGCAGAGCCTCGGCAGCAGCAGAGCACCGCCGACATGGCCATCACTCGCACCACCTGCCGTGTCCCCACCCAGGCTGTGGCCAGGGCCGTGCAGCGCTGCAGGAACGCCGAGGCCCCATGGCCCTGCCTGTTGCAGTTCCACCAGGCTCGCAGCCCCCGGTGCGGCACCGTGCTCACCCCATGCACACACCGTGGCCACAGACACTGGCAGGCCCGGGCTCCACGCTCCCGCCCTGTGCCGTACAGCGCCCAGAGCAGGGCACCAGCCCAGATGGCGAGCGGCAGAGCCTGCCCAGTGCTAGGGCCACCCTCGCACCAGGGCAGGCCAGCACAGTGCTCTGGGGGGCTCCGCCGCTTGCCAGGAAACTTTCCCGCCTGCAGCCCCCTCCGCCACCGACCTCCCAGGGCAGCAGGTCCCCAGCCCGCCCAGCCCCACTGCCCTCACGCCCCTGCGCCACACCCTCCCCTCACCTGGGCGAGAGTGAAGCCAGCAGGTTTAATAAAAGTGAGTAATTTTTCTCTGTATTTTTTTTAGTTTTTAAGCTGCGTCAAAAGGCTACCCCAATCCATGAAAAATGCTTGCAATTTGAGCACCTGCCAGTAAAATCCGCCATCATGTGACTGTTACTAATTCATTATTTTGTTGCACGCGGATCCTCACTGTGAACAAAAGTGTAGCTCATATGCCAGTGCGGCTTATATATGGACAAAGAACAAAAAGTTATCGACACCTGGAAGTGCGACTTATAATCAGGTGTGGTTTATACTCGTGAAATTACTGTACTCTTTCACATTCTTCACAAGGTCTAAAAAAGCTTCTTCAGTGAAACAAAGTGTTAAAAAAAGTCAAGTAGGCCACAACACTAACAGAAGAGTGATATATCTATAACCAGATCCCTTAACCTACCCAACATACTCATACTCGTAGTAAGAAATTCAGTCAATAACGCAAGTTTGTGACATCTACATAACATAAATATGCATATGACAGTACTAACAGAGCCAGTGTAACCTGAGGCTAACACACACATTGAGACAGCAAATATCTGGTACTTACTTAGGTCTACAAAACCACCATAAATCTTAGGAGAAAAAACAGGTTTGATCCCTTGGCATCAAATGTTTACTTTAGGCATTCATACATATCACTGAAAAAGTAATATTATCATGAAATGGTTAGGGTTGAAAGGGACCTTTAAGATTACTTACAACTCTCCTGCCATGAGCAGGGACACCCTGCCCCTAGACCAGGCTGCAAAGGGTCGCAAGCAACCTTACCTTCAACACTTCCAGGGATGGAACATTCAGAATTCTCTGGCCAGCTGCTGCCAGTGACCCAGCACCCTGATAGAATTTCTTCCTAATATCTGATCTAAACCTACTCTCCAAGTTTGAGTACACTGCCTTTTGCCCAGTCAAAGTATGCTCTTGTGAACAGTCTCTCTCCATCTTTCTGTTAGCTCTGTTCAGTACTGGAAGTCCACTATTAGGTCACCTTCTCCTTCACTAGGCCAAACAACCCCAGTTCTCTCAGCCCTTCCTCATAGCAGAGGTGCTCCATCTGATCACCTTGCTGCCTGTTCTCTGGACTCTCTCCAGCAGCTGCACGTCCTTCCTGTGCTGGGACCCCAGGGTTGGAGGCAGTTCTGCGGGTGGGGTCACACCAGACTGGGGCAGAGGGGCAGAATCCCCTCCCTCCCCTGCTGCCCACGGGGCTCTGGATGCAGCCCAGGACACACTTGGCTGTCTGGGCTGGAAGTGCCCATGGCTGGCTCATGTCCAGCTCTCACCCCCAGCACCCCCAAGTCCTTCTGGGTAGGGCTGCTCTCGATCTGTTCATCCCCAGCCTGGGCTGGCACCAGAGATTGCCCTGACCCAGGTGAAGCACCAGCACCTCAGGAGATTACCAGAGGCCATTCCTTGAGCTTGTCCAGATCCCTCTCGATGGCATCATATCTCTCAGGGGTGTCAATTGCACTACTCAGCTTGGTGTTGTCTGTAAAGTTGCTGAGGGTGCACTTGATCCATTCACCAGTGTCACTGATGAAGAAATTACATAACACTGGTCCCTGCACCTAATCCCCTGGGGGACGCCTCTTGTCACAGATGACCATTAGAACTCTGAGGCATTTATCCTGATCCTCTGGATGAGTCATTCAACCAATTCCTTACCCATCTAACAGCCTACTCATCAAATTCATCTCTCACCAATTTACAGAGAAGGATGTTGTAGAGGAACTCTGTCAAAGGCTTTACAGAAGTCCAGATAAATGACATCTGTAACCCCTCCCCTGTTCAGTGGTGTAGTCACTCCTACATAAAAGACCACCAGGCTGTTTATTTTAAAACAATGTGAGCATTTTCTCTTATAAAGTTAAGAAACTTAAAACATTTAGTAGGACTAGAGAGTTACACAGTATTATTCAAATCTTTTCTTCCAAGTTTTATGGATATCATGAAATTGTAATGAGCGAGAAAATGCTTATAGCAGCTGAAAATGCAGGGAAATATATACACACAGTTCATGTAAGGTGGTGTATACACAGTACATTCTATATCATAACCCACAATGAAGATATCATCACAATTGCATTTGTTTTTCAAGCAACTAACCATGCTTTATTTTTCAGGTTTCATACCAGCCACAGACAATGGAAATATGCATAAAAAAATGGAAACTGCATAACATCATGAAGCCCATATAATCAGCTTCAATACCTACCTAAGTTTGCCACCAGCAACTATCTAGTGAAAATTGGAACAAATAAAAAAAAGCTTTCTTAGAATCCAGCCTCTAAATATTTCCATCCTTTGGCATTCCACAAATTCATCTCCTCCTCTTTCACAAGGAGGACAAGATTTCCCCAAATATTCCACTATAGGCCATAAATGCAAAATTTTGCCTGTCCAATGCACCAATACAAATTTCATAGAGGGAACCGTTCAGTTCTGATTATGTGCACTCTAGATGAGTAATTTAGTCACCATTTGTTACAAACTATAAGATAAATACATGTTAAGGCAGGGCTTAAGAAAAGTCTTATGTTGCTTATGCTCTACAAACTGAAGCAGAGAATTAAGAAGCTTCTTAATCAAAAAGAGGCCTCTTATGCCACACATGAAACAGAAGAAAAAATAATATAATTTCCTGCATATTGTAATAAATATAAGTTAACATGAAGACAGAAGAACTATGACTACAACTGCATAAGTCTAAAAAAATTCAAATAATAAACTTTCTTATACTTCAATAACTTTACTACATAAAGAGAAAAGGGAGAAGGAATTTTACTGAAATACTATATTAATCAAAATAACAGCTAAAAACCAACATTTTATAGCTAAGCTCACAAAAATATACAAATCATGTAATGGACATTACCATTCACTGGGACACCACAAGAGCTTTTTAAAATACTTATATCTTGCTCAAATAACTTTACGTATTAGTTTTCCTGGGTAGCACAAATTATTTATTATGAACCATTATTTTTAAAACAAATGAGAAAATATAACACAGAATGTCACTCAAATTTCAGATACCAATACCGTTACGGGCTGAAATAATTTCAATCTGTCTCTTAGGGAGGACAGAGAATTTAGAAAATTTGCCTTTTGATATTGTAAGCTGTTAAAACAAAATTACATTCTCCCCATGAAAAGTCCTTCCAAAAAGAAAAAAGAGCAGGAAAAAAGGTTTCTTACGATATAGGTTAATGGACATGGTATACCTTTATTATTGGCTAACAGATAAGCTATTAGGTATTAAGCACCCATGTTTATTCATCCTGTTGCAAGTACTAGAAGTCTTCAACTGTCATTAATGAAAAATATGTAATACTCCCTGCTCTTCTAGCATATAAAACAGATAAAGTCGGAGTTCAAATCCTAACTGGAGGGGACTTTTTAAAACACCTTTCAAAAAAATCACAATTACAGATGCCCTTGAGAAGCATAATCAGTGTACAGTCAGTGAAAAAGAGAGATACTGCACAGAAGTGGAAATGGTTTTGGTTTTATTTGCATATGATCGTCACGAAACAGAGATCACACTAAACAGGAATACTTGATAATAAGAAACAATATGAAGAAGTTTTCTCTTCACAATTTTCCTACTGGTAATGCATGCATTACCAGAAAATTTAATTTAAAATAAACCTCTGTTACATTAATCTGATCAAGCAGGATACCAACCCATCCTATCAATCTTATGCAAGAAACAGATTTAGGCATGAATTAGTTAAAAACTTGAAATGCATCAGATCTGATGAAAAGATGTACAGAAACAGGATGTGATTTAATATTGTTCTCCAGTTTACCCTTGTATGAAATACAGTTGTTTCCATGCTTTCTGATCAAATCAGCACTACAGCCAGTGCACATTCAGGCTACTCAGCACACGCACTGTTGGAACAGGCTGGATATTAAAATTCTCTTCACAGCGGCTTTCGAGTCTTGCCCCTACATGTACCAATTGGTACAGAGTTCTACAGAAATTTTATGGTCGGAAGTAAACATGTTACATCCTGCGAGAATTATTACATGAATGGGATCAGCCGACAATGAAAAGTTGCAGGAAAATTAGTCATTAAAATGGTAATCTTCCACATTCACTACTGTGATTGACTACTTCATTACAATCACAGTTTGATATCAGCAGTAACTGGTAGGAGCTACCTCCAAACACAGCAACAATAAAGAAAAAAACCCATAAAGCTGCTAAAATGGAACTTTAATATGCATGTATGCAAAGACTCAGATCCAAAACGCACTTCGGTTAAAAATAAAAAAAAAATTGATATTGCATAGATACATATACACATCTTTGCATATACTTCAGTGGAAATTTCTTTTATAGATTTCTAGCAAATAAACATCTCTAGCCCAGAGAAAAGCAAACCAAGTGGAATATCTGCACAGTTCTTGTACACCTTTCTTTGTTTAACTGCAAATGATACATTACTACATCTGGTGACAAAAATTTAAACTGTTAAGATAGAAATTAAGGTATAATTTTTTTTTTAATTCTTGCATTAAAAAACAACAACAAAAACTGCCAAACTAAACAAAAAAGTATGATTTTTGCTTTGTCCTAACTACAATAGCAAAAAAATCAATTACTTCCAAAAGGTGTTAAAAAGGGGCATTTATAGGTGGTTACAGATGATCTATTCAAAGAATTGATAACAAACATTTCTAAGAGTTGCCTTTTTTTAACAGACCTTTTAGCAAGTAGACTGTCAGAACACAAAAGCAGAGGAATCTTTTTGTTGTCTTTTATTTGATCTCATAATATTTAAAGCAATCTTGATTTCTTCTTATCTGAATGGGCATCCAGTGAAGTTCTTATTTGGCAAGAAAATCACACATCCATTAGAATACCTAGTTGGCATAATTTGCAATGCTAGTTTTGATCTATTACAGTTAAGTCTGAGGACGCTGCCTGGATGTAGAAAGCAAAAAGAAACGGAGAATACACAGCAATAAGGAAAAATTAAGTGCAGTCAGGGAGGTACTTAAATATATTAATGATATCCATTTGCCTTTTTGTCATCCGGATTAAACAATTTTACAATTTCAAGGCCAAAGACTAAACTAGGAAGACAAATCATCTCATAAGGGCCCTCCCTGACATAGAAGAAAACAAAGGAGTGAGAATCTACAGCTTCAACATGCGCACAAAATACAGAAACTAGAATTGCAGCACATTGCTCTCTGCCATCATATCCAGGCATAACCTGAAAGAGGCCCATGAAATCATGGTTGAGACATTACAAATGGTATTAAAAACAACTAGGCAATAATGATAGGAATACAAACATGAGTTACATGTGACTTTTTTTATCCTTACACGTTGTCAAAGGTATACCTGTTCTGATTAGATCATTCTATCAGTGCATACATGCATTTCAGAACAGCACCATGCTAATGAGAAATCTAAGTGGAACTGCTGTGTAAGTTATGACTGGAAGCAGGTTACAATCCTGATTAATTCCAGTGCAGAACCCAGTGGCTGCCAGGCTTGTGTGAAGCCCTGCCTCCTGTGTGATAATAGCAGAACCAGCACAAGAGGGTGCTGAAGTTCAGCAATTTAAATTTAAGAAAAGAAAAATGAACACCTGCTTGCTCTTCCCAGAGCTTAGTACATTCAGAAAGCAAAGATCACAACTGCTGCAAATCTCTAGGTCACCATGGAAAAGGAAAGGAAATAAAACCAAACCAACCCAAAAAGTAAGCAGCAAGGAAGTGGGTAAAAAGAAGAAAAATTATGAAACACATTCAACGTGTCACTATGTCTTGGTTTAAAATCACAGAGGGCAGCTGAACATCACAAAGGCACTCACTGAATCCTTCACGCTGTGGGACAGGGGACAGAATCAGAACAGTCAAAGTGAGAAACTTGTGAGCTAAGTAAAGAAAGTTTAGATNAAAGGTTAAACAAATGAAAACTAAGAAAAACAAATGTTGCTAAGAAACCCAAACCAGTCACTCACAACTAAGCCAGCAAGTCCCCACACACTGGCAGTCTGACCAACCACCTTTACCCATCTGAGTTACTGCTGGGCATGATGCCATATAGCCTGGAATTTCCCTTTGGTCAGGTGGGGTCACCCAGCCCAGCTGTGTTCCCCCAACTCCTTGTGTATCCCCAACCTTCCCACTGGTGGGTAAGAAGCAGAAAAGGGCTTGGCTCTGCTCAGCTGCAACAAAAACATCCTTGTGTTATAAAACAACCCCACATATTAAACAAATAAACTTAATTGTGAATAGACATGAAAACCCCGGACATGTTAAGTAAATTTTTTGAGTTGAAGTTGTTGACAAGATTATAAAAAAGAAATAATTTTTATTTCCAGATCATTCTAGTTTTTCCCAATGTAACACCCTTCACCTCACCCTTCTATAATGGTAAAATATGACAATTACAACCAGGAAAGAAAGTTTTTTATGCCAGAGGTGTAAAAGAAGTTCTATAAATCAATAGGGGAAGATGAGTCATTATTGAAAAACACACAAACCATTGCCTGCCTCCTAAACCTTCCAATGAATTCCTTCACAAATCAGCTGCAATTTTTGAACCAGCAAACTATACAATATCCAATGTTCTCCATGTGTCCTCAACATTTCCAGCTTCTGGCAAAGCAATCAATTAGGTCAGCTCTCAAATTATTGTTAATAGTGCCCAAGTACACTGTTACATTACTTCCAGTTGTACTGCATCAGCAATTTTTACTTTCTTTTTCTTGGGGGAGAGAGGAGAGAGACAGAGACTGCAAGAATGAAGTTCTCCCTACACGCAAGCACAAACAGAAGAAAAAACATGTTATTTCTATTCCTAATGTAATATCTGGAAAGGTGTTTGAATTTTTTTTTGTTTTTCGTCTTTCTCCATCCCCAACACACTATCTCATCCTCATATCTTCTACAGAATGAGCAGAATAACAATAAAGCCTCAGGCTTCTTTAGGCTCTCCTTGGCAGCCTCTCTCTTCAGAAACAGAATGACCAGCTATGCAATGATAATACTCACCTCCTACCTTGCTTCTTTATCCTTGGCTAGTTAGATCCTTAGCTGTCTTTGTCTCATTACCTTGAAATGAGACTTGCAGGGCCAGTGTTTGGCTCTCATTAACTCAATCCCTCTTCTCCTGACTTCCTCAGTATAAATTATTCCAATAATTATCAGAATACATTTTAAGAAAAGGAATGCAGAAGCAAATGTAAAACCTGAAGCACACATTTATTTAAAGTAGGTCTCTACTTAGTATCTGTAATTTCTACAACTTTTTGGAGGGGTTTTCATGGATGAAGAAGATACATCATCAACTATTTATGTGACTAACACTTTTCATTGAATATCAACAAAAAATTACTAAACTGAGGAAAGTTGAAATCAATACAGGAATTCAAGGGCAGAAAAGTAAAATTATGAAGATAGCAAAGAACCAGACTGAGAGGAGAATAGTTCAGCTGTTAGTTGAGCTGAACAGTTACAAACAGATTTTGCATAACAGTCTTGAAACAGGTATTACAGAGTTTTATCAAGAAGGACATGCAATCCCCAAAAAGCAGAATACAACGAACTTTACTGGTGAAGCTGGGAGTATAATCAACACAATGATAATAAACGACCTATAACATATCAGGTAAAGTCTTCTACAAGAAAGAAGGAACACAATTCCACAATGCATTCAGAAAAAAAATATGTAAAAGCTCTTTGTAATTCTTGTCACTCATTGTTGAACCAAACATAGAAAAGGGGTACCAAAATCATGGAATTTAAGTGAATGAGACCACAGTGTTTATGAATGATCTGATACACTAGGAGGTGACAACATAAGGAAAAACTATTACAGTAATTTCACGACCATAAGGCGCACCGGACTATAAGGTGCACCCCCTGGGAGCCGACACATTTCGCAACTTTGTAGATCATATAAGGCACACCGGACTATAGGGCGCACTTTTTTTTTGCAGTGAGGATCCGCCCCCAGCTCCCCACGCACAGTTTCTTGGTGAGACCTCACCTCAACCCGGCAGCCATGGGCCCCCGGGACCCCCGGTACCCAGAGGGGCCGGGGCATGCACGCCACCCTGCCTCCACCTGGCAACCGTGGCCCTGCTGGCTCCCCCCGTGGCTCGCAGCTCTCACTTCAAGGTTTGCAAATTTCCAAACTTTGTCCATCAGATAAGGTGCACCGGACTATAAGGCGCACTTCCGGGTTTGGGGGAAAATTTTAGTCAAAAGGGTGCGCCTTATAGTCATGAAATTACTGTACTTAAGCATAATTATAACTACAACTCTTGAGTGGAAAGACTTGTAACAAAGGTTTGTAATTCAAATAACGTTACAAATTTCACAGCAATTCAACTTCCTAGTATTAAAAGTATAAGAAATCTATTTATTGGATCAAAACAAATATAAGCAGCTCTAAATCAGGGGATTTGGTATGGAAGTTATGAGACTTCTTGAAACAATGGGTGTCTCTTCTGTATGTTTCCCTATATTCCTTACACTAATTAGAATAACTAGCTAAGTGTCATATACTGCAGGAAAGTCGAAGTTTAACAAGAAAAACATAATTTTATTCATGGCTGCAGCAAATTCGCTTAATGGTTTTTACTTTTCTTAATGCCTTTACTTAACTCTTCTTAATGACTTGAACTGTCAAATATTCCTCTAGATCACAATTAGAAATTCAATGAGAAAGTAGATCATCTCAAACATAAAAGCAGAAGTAAACTAAACAAACAAACCAAACCAAATCACACAAAACCCCTACAAAACCAACTGTACCCACCAGGCTGGGACTCTCATCCAGCAGAGTGACTATATGCATATGATATATATGCTAATTTTTTCAAACATAAAAATGGGGAAATAAAAAAATTGGTATAATAATACATATAATATCAAAAGCTTATTGAGTTCATGGTTTCCAAGGGCGTGCAATAAGAAAAAAAAAGCTTTTTGAAGGAAAAAATCTTCCATATCCTTGTATATACTGAAAAATTTCTGTTAGGAAAATCAGAATTGCATCTACATTAAAAAACTTCTTGTGTTTTCAAATGAAGTTTTTTATGAGATCTCATCTAAGGGATGCACTTTTCTTTCAAGTGTTATGAACTATGGTGGTAATTTCCTTGTAAGAAACACATCCAGTAAGTATCCTATGCGAAAACACTTAACCAAGGTCCACAGAATGTGCTTTAGTGGGGTAAAGTAATTTCACAGGAAAAGACAGGAAACCTTAATACTTGAAGGTGACTGTCACTAAAAGAGCTATTTTCCACAAAGCTAAAACTCTTAGACTGATAATGAGCCCTACACAAATAGGAAAAGGTCTCATTTTTCAGCTCACTGCAAATTTTGTCTCACTGCACTGCAAGAACCCAAGGTAACGTGACATACAGTTTACGCAAACCACTCTTGTTGCTGTTAGAATGTGAAAACAATACCCCATCTTCAGTAAGAAATTACCTTGATGGTCTGTATAACATTTGTCAGACTAATAAAATTTGTAAAGATACTTGCTGATATGATGGATTATACTCTTCACTGCTCCAGTTACCTCAAACTAAATTGCCTGTCATATAATGATGGTTTCTCTAAGCACAGTTTCTTAATTTGTTCCTTAGTCTTTCAACAGTGATTTCACAATAGACTTAAAGTGTTTATGGATCAATAATGTGCAAGAATAAAATACTAACATTCTAACAAAAAGTATTTGTAATCTTTCTGCTTCTAGTGTGCCATGACAGAGCATTAGCAGAGAACATAATTCTAAATAACAGGAAAACAACTTCAAACCTAGCTCACAAGTATCCAGCACTGTGAACAGACAGGGAATCCTACAGATTCTGAAAAGGATCCAGCCCTGGTGATTTGTGCTTCATTCAATGAAAGAAAAACAAAGTGAAAAACCTAATCATAAAATTGTAACCAACACATATCTTCTCGACTTGATCACAAACAGTCTGTCCTGCTAAGCTACTCAAGTGTGCCTCACCTGTGTTTCCCTCACAGTAAGTTCAGACAGAATGCATGATGCAATGATAACCAGCAGGGCTTTGAAAGGAGACAGAAAATATTCAGAGCATTTATTCTTTTGGCTCACATGCATGACAAAAATGTCTGTATTACTTTCAGTCTCTGAAATAGTACATCCTAATTCTTATGGGAACACAGATAATCAGGCCATGCAGACAGCTTGCTTCACATAGAGTACTCAGGAAGCAGTAAATCTTCTGCATAGGATCAGGAAGCTTCCTCATCGACACCCAGGTTCCTGAATGTCTCAGATCCAAAGGATCTAAAAGAAGCTCTCCTCAAAAATTCACAAAGTCAAAGTTGAAAGAACTGCCAGGAAATTTCTCTGCTGATCAACTTTGTTTATCAAAAAACGAGCCCAAAAGAGGGCAGCCTCCAACAGGAACTGAAATTTAAAGAGGTTCAGGCATAGGAATTACTGGTTTGTACCTGCTACAGACACTGCTCCAGGAAAATAAGATGGTGCTGTGCAGACTCTGGCTGGCTGTCAGACATGTATCCAGCCATTCTCCCACACCCACTCCTCAGCAAGACAGGGGGAACACTACACAGAAAAGCTCACAGGTCAGGTTAAGGAGACCACTCACAATTACTGTTACAGGATAAAGAGACTCAACTCTTCCCTCTTCTTTTCCTCTCTGAGGGAATCAGATGAATGAGGAATAGGAGTAGAGGTTAGTCCATAACAGTTCCCTTATGCTACTACTCCACCCTCACACTCTCCACCTACTGTGGGATTCTTCCTACTGGACACAGTCCTTGATGAACTTCTCCAATGTGGCTCCATCCCACCAAATAAGGTCCTGAGGAAAACACTGCTCCACGGCCACAGCTCCTGCTGGAAACATGTAGGCTCCCCTGCATAGGCCATGGTTTGAGCAGCTTGCTCTGGCATGTGCTCTCCATGGCTGCAGCATCCTGCTGGGCACCTCCACAGAGTGCCATGTAGAAATGAGCTCCACAGCGGTCTTCAACGTGGTGTGCAGGTGAATCTCTGCTCCAGCATGTGGAGCACTCCTTGCCCTCCTCCTTCACTGACCTCGCTGTCTGTCATGCTGTTTCTCACACTTTGTTCTTATTCCCCTCTCACATGTGCTGTGCAGTAGTTTTATGCATTTCAAAGCATACACTTCACCACAGGCGCCACCCCTCTGAGACATTGCCAGCATCTCACCACAGGCACACACTGCACTCATAAATGAACAAATTTTTTAAATCCAAACTCTAAAAAGAATCCAGTAAGCTGGTTGGAATTTTTATATCATTATATAAGATTATTATATACAGTAATTTCACGGTTATAAGCTGCACCTGATTATAAGCCACATGTTACAATACAGAGTGTGATAAAAGGTATCTATTCTATCACCATCTGTTGAGGGTGGG
>PYHW01009435.1:1421596-1439133 GCA_013186435.1 Turdus rufiventris
ACTTGGCACCTCGGTTTCCACTTCAGGGGTTGGAAATGTCAGAAAATTATTCACATATTAGCCGCCCCTGAATGTAAGCCGCATTTCCCGTGTGGGAGCAAAATTTTAGTTAAAATGGTACGGCTTGTTTTTGTGAAATTACTGTACCTTGGAGACCTGTAACGAATACTCCCTGGGCATCAATACTTGGGTGCAGTCATCAATAATATGGATGAAGGGACTGACTGTACCCCCGGCAAGTCTGCTGATGTTACAAAACTGGGAGAAGTGGCTCACACCCAGAGAGCTGTGCCAATGTTCAGTGAAACCTGGCTGCAGATTTGGGCAGAGAAGAACCCAGTGAAACTCAGATCAGGCAGGTGCAAGTTTCTGCACCAGGGGAGGAAAAAACCCAGGCACCAGTACAGGTGAGGGGTTGACCTGCTGGAAAGCAGTTCTGAGGAGAAGGATTTGGGTTGTCCTGGAGGACAACAAGCTGACCATGAGTGCCTTTGGGGCCAAGAAGGGAACCTGGGGTGCTTTAGGAAGAGCGCTGCCAGCAGGACAACGGAGGTGATCCTGCCCATCTACTCAGCCCTGGTGAGGCACATCTGGAGTGCTATGTCCAGTTTTCGGTTCTCCAGTTCAAGAAAAACAAGGAGCTCCTAGATACGGTCTCCAGCAGAGGCTAGAAAAGGCAATGAGGGGACTGAAGTATCAGATATCTTAATAGCAGGTATCAAGAGGAGGCCAGACTCTTCACTTGTGCTCTGGACAAGATCAAGGGGCAATAGGCACAAACTGAAGCACAGCAAATTCAATAAAAATAGGAGGAAATACTCTGTGAGGGTGGCAAAGCATTGAAACAGGATGCCCAGAGAGGTGGTGGAGTCCCCATCTCTAGAGAAATTGAAAACACATCTGGATGAGATTCTGTGCAACCTGTTGTATCTGAACTTGCTTTAGGAAGTGGGTTGGACTAGTTTTTTCCAGAGGTCCCTTCCAATCCCAACCATTCTGAGATTCTGTATGAAATGCCTACTAACCTTTCAAGTTTCCACGCTTCTCTTTAAACATTAAAATTTAAGTCAAGTTTCTACTACCATCTGAAAATATTCAGCATTCCTAAGACATGAAATGTTATTTAGCGTTGATGATTCTTACAAAAAGCAATGTTGCAATATTTTCTTCTAGTCCTGAAATAAAAATTGAGATCCTCCGTATCTACTACTCTTCTACTATTTAAACCTCTGCAGTATTTGTTATATTAATTTCAGGGGTTTTCCTGGTATTTATCTGCTTAGCAGAGGTTACGGCAATAAATGGTACAACTGATCTGGAACCTTTGACAGCTTGTCACTCAACTGTCACAGTTTTCTGATTTATGTCAAAATTTGTTTGCTCAAATCTTGACAGATGACAGGAGGGTTTGAAGAGTTATGTCTATGGTAAAATGAAGTTTTAATAGGAAAAATACATACTTTTGAATCATTACAGCAAATATCTGTAAGTGTACTAATACTGAATATTATTGCTGTTGCCATAGGTAGCTCAAAGAACACAGTTCAGTAATACTTGTCACATATTTTTATCTTATCAAGTATAATCATCAACTTACCATCATCATCATCATCACCATCTCTTCACAAAGAAATATCCTGCATTTCTGGAAGACCCTATCGAAATCTGAGTTTTTGTCCTGGACTATCATTTCCTCACATTCTTTTGTGTATGAATTTAAGAGCAATTTGCTATTTAAGGCATTGCTTTGGAACTACAAACATCAAATACATTTAAGCTGATGTGGAACCTCGCAGCTGCCAGAAACAGCTGGAGAGAACAATTCAAGAATTGCAATTAAGGTATCCATATATACATTCTCTAAAGTCGACTCCCTCTCTGACATTTCTAAAGAGAAAACAGTACTTTCTTAGTATAGTTCTGCTTATAAAACTATGTTGAAAGCGGAAAAAACAACGGAAATAGTGACACCCCATTTCTGGGACATGGATTTCTGTCTCTAGAAAATTAAGGGTTTTTTTCCTCAAGAAATATAACAGAAGATTATAGAGTAACACACACCAAGTAATTTGTTTCTATATAATCTGAGACAAGTATTTCAAATTTTTGAGATTTTTACACAGCAAATAGGGTTCATCTCAATTATTTATCTGAAAGTCTATTGTTTGATGCAATGCTGATCTTAATTGAAGACAAGAAGATAAGGACATTCAATCCATTGTCTTAGACTATTATTTTCCTTAAAAACCCCAAATTCATATACCTTTGTCACAAAGTAACATAATTTGTTATTCTGGTATTAAGTTACGTCATACTACTACTTTAAAACATTCAGTAAACATTAAGCCACAACCTGATACAACAGTGAACCAAGACTTTATCTATTTCTCCCTAAATTGACACAGAAATAAAGCAGTTCTTTTTCTCTACAACAGCAACTATCACCTATTTGCAAAATAGTCGATCCTACAAAATGCTCCTGGCATGAATACAAAATAAAACCTGAATTAAATCCTTGATTCCTTCCTGGACCTATTTATGAACTACAGAATCCCAGTGTATTAATGATATACAGTTGTTGGCTCTTGGTTCTTTTATGATAGCAACATTTCCTTATTTTATTGAAGATTATCTGAAAAAAAGAGTTTTCCTGAATATTAATAAGCTGGTACACATTTACCTTTTTCTGTCTTTCATTATCCTCCCTCTAGAATACTAAATCATTAAAATCACAAAGAGAGTAAAACACCACTCAGTAAGACAGAATAGGCTAGAAAATTTAAAATCTTTATGCCCATCCTTCAGAAGCAGACTTTCCATCCCTTCTTTTCCAAACTGCTGGAAAAGTGAAGCTGAGCATTTTCTCATAATTGCTCCCAACCTGGTCACCCTGACTGCTGGATCCTTGAGACTTAACCCTCTCCCCACTGCCTCCTTAGTTCAACAGTAAATTAGTTTGTTACTATTTGTGAAGCATCAACAACAGTGAGCGAACAGTAGAGAAAAACATTCTCCCCTCAGAACAGCATATGAACAGGGAGCAAAGAGTAAGCCACTACCATTGGTCATAATTTGAAAACTAAGTGTAAAAGAAGATATTGCCTAAATTCCCAATAATATAAGCAACATCTGTAAAATAAAAATTAATTAACGAAAAGAAGTTCAAAAATAAAAAGTGGAAAATATCATTTTTTTCATTTAAATCCTTTATCATAGTCAATAAGGCTAAGAAAGGTGACATGCACAGTGCTAAATCAGGTTTTCCTAATTTCTGACCAGTCAGCTTTGCCACTAAAGAAAGGATTTGATTATAAACACATCAAAAATTCAAAGTAGGCCATCATTTCAAGCATTACTGCACTGATGCAAAGAATCCTACCTTGTTATGGTCAAGTCTACATAGAGTATGTAGACCAGTAAAATAATCAGTATCACCTACCTCTCTTACCTCACACAACAATAAAAGCTTGTTTTATCAGGTGCACAACTTCCCTACACTATTGTTAAGGTCTTCATAGCTGTGCCTGCCAGATCTTTCCAAGAGTATGATAAAGTGAAATGTGGAAGGATTCTTCATTTATGCTGCCAAATAATCACTGACAGATAACTAAAGTTTTCTCTCTCAATATTATACATAATTATATTGTCATTTTTTGAAGCACAGGTTAAAAACTTAATGCATATGATGTTTTAAAAAGCAAAGCTTGTTAAAGAATTTTTTTCCTATCTGATCCATGTGTTTACTGTGGTACACTGATAAGTTTCACAGTTTCTTTCATCTCTGCTTTAAATACTTCCTTGTTATATCCAGCACATTTAATTAAAAACATGTGCACAGCTTAATGCAAATTTTACTGTGACAGCTTCTACCATAGAGCAGAAGCCATGCACATGGTAATTATTTGCAATACACAAAGAAATTACTCAAATTTTATTTTAAGCAGAACAACAAAAGAGATATATTGACACAGAACATTTTAGAAACATCATTAGAAATGTCCTTTAGGAAATATTTCTTAAATTCTATGATTTTTCTCTGTGAATGCTTATTTAACATAGTACTTTTTCACCTTCCAAATCTTAGCGAAAACGACAGCTAACCACTTGCACCATAAGCTATTAACTTTCACTCTTGCTTGGCAACTATGAGTTTAAGTCTACCAGAATTTTAGCACTAGAGCATAAACGTATCAATGAACTTCTTGCAGATGACTTATAAAAACAATTATCAACGATACAACCAATGTTCTGGTAGGCACTATTCCAAGTCCCTACCATGATTCTGTTGCAGTTACAGTTAGTTCTACGCCTACAAGAACAGGAATCATGTACACAATCTCCTGGTTGTAAAAGACATAAACGGAGGTAAATTAATCCCTAGAATAGAAACGTGTCTTTAATGCTCCACTAAAGTTGGAGCTGGAAGAATAAGAAGACAAAAGAAGATTTAATACTTGTGAGCCTGAGAATGTGAGACACCAGAAAATGTCTGGGTTTCATGAAACTTTTCATTGTTTAATACTAATACATTTCAAGAGGATTAACTACTACATATTTATAAAATACTTTAGAAGTGCAGAGAATTGTCTAAGAGCTAAGTATTATAATTCAAATCATTCTGACCAATAGGCTGAAGACAAGGTATTGTCCTCTTGAAAAAAAAAAGAAAATTAAATGCATTATAAAGAGGATTTTCAAAAGTACTGGACTTCAGTTCCTGGAAGGAACTTTTTTTTTCTTCTTTTTTAAATTCCTTACTTTTTTATTATGTTTTTCTTACATGGAATGGTATAGTTAGAGACACTCTTTAAAGACTTTGGTCAAATCAGAAGAAGCTGAACTTGATAAAAATATTTTTTTAATCATCTGTCGAAGTGCATCAGGGGAACAATTTCAAATAAGTATCAGTTGACCAAAGTTACTGAGAGTTACTCAAAAAATTACACTTTTAACAATATACTAAATAAAAGAGTAATGAATAGTGTAATAATTTCCTTTAAGATCAGAATATCAACCATTTGAGTAGATTAAGAATTCCTATATCTATCCCACCAGCATAAAAATAATTGCCTTCCATTACAATTTTATAACCACAAACACTCCCCATCCAGAAAACTAAGATTAACAATTTTCTCAAACCCAGAAGCATCTACTACATATTTTGCCTTTGACTTTTCCTTTGTCAGATACTTAAAAATATAGTAAAATAGTCTGAATTCCAGCAAGCTGTAATTAAGGCTTCTAATTTTTCCCATTTAAAAATTACGTATTTAAGAGTACCTGAGTCCTCTATAATTTTTTCTCATGTCAATGAACTTACAAAGCAGAATGCCAGTCACAAATATCACAAATTTTCCAGCACTCATCCCTTCTAATGTTCAACTGGTTTGCTTAAGTTATCTCCACTCATTCCTATACTTCCAAATGAAAACTATGGAAGAAAAGAATGGTTGAGGCAGTGAAATAACTGGGGCAGGTGGGAGGGAATGGACAGGAAGGAAGAGAATAGGAGGGGGTGTCTAATAGTATTGTTATCTTCATTAATAGCATGACCTGTCCACAGATAAACTACCACTGCCCACATCTCAGAGATTTCTGAAGGCTTTCCTAAAACACTTCCTTATTAAAGAATAATATCTCTCACTTTGTTGCAAATTATACTTGTTACATAAGCACTTTCAGGGTTTTGCAGAGTTTTTTGTTGCGGTTTCTTGAATTTGTCATTACTACAAAAGATTATTCTTTCTTCTCTGGCACCTGCACGTATACAAAGATACCACAAAGAATCAACCATTTCCTCTGTCAAATGTGCCATTGCCATTCCTCCTACCATGAAGTCATACAGCAACATAATAAATTCATGTATAAGAAACCAGCTACTACCCTCATAAAAAGCTTTATTTACTGAAAACAATATAGTCAACTACAGCCCTGAAGGGAGAGCTTTCAGAGCTCTTCATCCATTTAGTTGTTTCATGCTCTTTATAATAATATTTTTTAGCAAACAAATTCTCCCATACAGGGCACTATCACTGAACACTCTATAAAATGTTTACATTCTCCCATCTTAGTTATTCCATTGAAAACATCAATATCCATTGCTTACAATGTCTTAAAATGACACAAGAAATTTCATAACCATTTGACTTTAATTTAAACAGTCCTCCCACAAACTGCCAGATTAACTGTTCAGACACAATTCCTTGACTAAAAGGCACCGTAGAACATGAACTGACAATCATATTCTTACAACCTCTAAGTATTTTTTTCCGTTCTATTTATCCTTATAATTTCTTTATATATTTCTTAATATACACTAATTTCAAGACTACAAGGCACACCAGATTATAAGGCACACTTCCGGGTGTCAGCATATTTCCAAACTTCCAAACTTCCATATAAAAGGCGCACCAGACTACAAGGCACCCTTTTTTCTTTTTCAGCAAGGATCCGTGTGCAACAAAGTAACGAGTTAGTAACAGAATCGTGCAATCACAGGATTTACTGGCAGGTGCTCAATTTGCAAATACTTTTCACTGAAGGGTGTAGCCTTTAAATGCAGCCCCAGGCGCCTTCCACGTGCTCTGGGCCCCGGCACTCCCCACAGCTCTTGCGGCTTGGATCAGCTGGCCTGGCTGCCCCGCCTACTCCACCTCGGCTGCCCTAGCTCGCGCTTCCAGGTTGGTAAATTTCCAAACTTTGTCCATATATAAGGTGCACCAGATTATAAGGCGCACTTCAAGGTTTGGGTCAAAATTTTAGTCAAAAGGGTGTGCCTTATACTCGTGAAATTACTGTAATTAGTTTTGTATACGTCAAGATTAATATCTGAAAGCATTTTAAATTCTTCATCTAGTTTCTTATTCCTGTTAATAATTATTTAATCACTGATATGTAAAGATCTTATCCCTTACACATAACGTCTGGAAGAAATAAAAACCATGCTTTTGATTTTCAAAATTATTTCCTATTTTTGGAACACAATTTATCAAGCACTTCTGTCCCACTGTAATTTATCAATCTCACCGGTGAGACAAAATACTGCTAGACAACAGATGAATGGATATTCCAAATATCTGCCTCGCTGGAATGAGTAACAGGCTGGGCCAGCAAAAGTACAACAGCAAGACAGCAGCCGACACTGGAGAAGGTTGCCTAGAGTGGATGTGGAATCTCCATCCTTGCAGTACTCAAAACTCACCTGAAGGTGACCTGAAAAATGTGCCTTGACCAGGAGGCTGGACTAGATAACATCTGGAGGTCTACCCTAATCTACACGATTTTATGACAAACTATTCAAGGATTTCTATGAGCTGGTTATTATCCATTACTGTTACTGACAAACAGTATAGTTTACCACCTATTCTAACTCGCAGCTAAATTAATATATTTTCAACGCTAAAACATGGACAATTCAAACAATATCTTCTGTAAGGCATAAGTCTCATTTTCAAAGGAGACTAAGAATACTGCTGCTCTTCAGTTTATGAGGTAGCTCTTATCTAATGTTGTGTCAATGGGTAAGTCAATGCACCGAGGAGTTAGGTGATTTACACAGGACTTCAAGAAAAGCTTGTTTAATTTTGAAAAATTCAGTATTACAGTACCTAGAAAAGCTCATCACAGAGGAAAAACAGACCCTTCCTCTGCCTCGACATTCTACAGGATTTTAGCGAGGATTTACTGGCAATGTGAAAAAAAAAAAAAAATCACTTCAACTTGCAAGTCAAATAAATTTATGGACCACTTCTCATCAATACTGAACTTGTATCAGGCACATGACTGGCTAATATAAATTGCAAAACACGATTTTGATATGTTAGGTAGCATTTGAAAATATAAATGATGCTTTAAGATATGTCTTTCAAATTATACATACACAAAGGCAGCAAGAAAATGTAAAATAAAAAAAAAATTCAAACTCTTAGCATATGAGCTGGTGTGTAACAACAAGCATTCTTAATTAATGAGCACAAAATGAGCTCTATTTTTCCAGCAAATTGCTCACTTTCTTTTTATCAAGAGTCACGTGGATTCACAAATCAAGGGAACAGAATAAGCTCATTTCAAGGTCAATATGATGCATGCTTAAATTTTGTTAGTTGTAAATATAATATTACTATCAAAAGCTGTCAAAGTCATACATCATTATGTACATTCTGACAAGTTCCCTGATATCAATTCAGAATGACAGATAGATTAATCATATTCTAGTTTGATAAATTGCATTGAAAAATGTGACTCATAAGTACAAAATTCAAGAGCTCAGCCACCTACATCAGATAATGAAGATTCAAAGACCTCTTTTCATCAGTGTCACTTATTAGTCCCTTTTCAAAAATGAGCCTTTTTCTTGTGATGATGCACTTTCTATTATGCACTTCTTTCTTTTTCTCCAGATTTATTACTATCCATATACTGAGATAAAAACAGTGAACAGTAAGGTGGAAATATGTTTTATTTTTATTTGAGATATAAACAGAGCAATTGAAGCTACTCTCTTGCAGCATCACATGGATTATGCAGTGTAACACTGGTCCTGAACAAAATATACAAAAAGGACTTGCTCAAACAAGCATCCAATATTGCAATATTCCAAAAACAGGCTATGAAATAATCAGTAAGGATGTATTTTATTTTGTACAGCCTGACTTGTCATCACCTACATTGAGTCACTTTTACCTAAACGAAAGAAAACACATTTTAAACAATCTTCACAAGATAGTGAACCTAAAGGAAGATGCTACTTACACTACAGAACAAAAGAGAAAGGAAGACCTAAAAACAAAGCTATTTGAATATTCACAGTAGCAAGATGGTCTATCCTATCACAGGAACAAACAATTTTGTGTTACACATACAAGAAAGATAAATGGTGTAAATAATTGTCCTCCAATGCTAATGATCACAAGATACGTGAAACCACACAAGGTATTATGACACCATTTCTCTCATTAAAACACTTAACCATTCTTCTCAACAATTATGGTGCTTATTAATGAGCACACTAACCATTTTACAGCTATAAAAATTTTACAACGTATACTTTAGCACAAAAAGATGACTTCTAATATAAAGTTGTCAAGCTTCAAAACCTCAAACTGTTTGCATATTACTCCTCAAGTTTATTTTTCTAAATTAGGAGATAGAAAATATTCTGACATTCTTTTTATTGGTACCTGACATCACATAAATTAATGTTTAATGTTTCATAAGTACTACTATATAAATTAATATATTACTAGAGAACAAACTTTACACAAGTAAACTTTGTGGCAACAATGTACACCGAAGTTAGCAGAAAACCACCTCTACAATTCCAGAGTATAAAAATGGCACTGTTTTACAGAGCCACAGCATCATGGTAACAGGCTAACAACTATTACTTTTCTTTTAAAGGACTTCATTTATCATATAATAAACTCCAATTTCAAAGAACAACCATATAATGGCTAATCGCAAACAAATGTCAGGAACAGAATCAAATTTATTAAGCTCTTCCATTACTGTTTAAAAAAAATGAGAACAATTTTAAAAGGAAAATACCATTTAATATTAACTGAACAGTAGTAACACTGACTAGTTAGCTGCACTTCTGACTCAAAGGTTTTTCTTTATTATAATAAAATGTACTCTTTCCATTAATTTAAAAATATCTACTCTGTTACACATGCAATTTACAGTGAATAAGAGGTTCACTGAGAAAAAGTGTGGCACACTACATTTTCGATTTAGAAGGAAACATAGATGATCATCATGATCTTGTTTTTGGCTCTTAAATTGTACTCATGCACTACCAAATAACTTGCACTTATCCTGAAAATTTTCCT
Organism: Turdus rufiventris; assembly: GCA_013186435.1. Taxonomy (NCBI): domain Eukaryota; kingdom Metazoa; phylum Chordata; class Aves; order Passeriformes; family Turdidae; genus Turdus; species Turdus rufiventris. Next base: position 1,431,427 of record PYHW01009435.1, read on the forward strand.
TTACAATTTATTAGAAAGTAAGTCTCAAGTCTCAAGTTCTTGCATTAATCTACAAACTCCCTGCTTCTCAGGACTTGCCCCATGTACAAAGCTTACAGTGAAAGTAATGCTCACGTCCCCCTTGTGCGCATGCCTGTGTTGAACTCACAGCTGATGGAGACTCAAAAATGCATTTAAAATAGTCTACATAGAGGAGCTTTTCTCATATTCAAAAAACACCATATAAACTTAGAAATTAACTTAATCTGTGCCTGCAAGTGTTAAATAATTTCTGTTTAACAGATTTACATTAATTTCTACATTTAATTATACATCTGACTCTATAAAACAATGATTTTGTGTTATGCGAAATCACTGGCACGTTTACACCTCTTATAAAACAAAAGAATCTTAAATTCAGTAGTTAAATTCACACATACAGAAAATACTAAGAAGAAGGGTATTTGCACCTTTTTTTATTAGATTTTACCGCAAGTATTGTAGCTAGATTGCTAATTGCACTTTTCTAAGACAGTTAGTATAATGGTATGATTTTGGTGATTTTTTATACAAACTGAAAAACAAAACAAACACCATGCAGAACAGATGCTATTACACATACCAGTATCTTAAATACCAGTCAGAGCTCGCTGGTATTAAAACCACACAGATTATAACATTGTAATTTCCATCCTACCAACTTCACAAAAGGCAGTAGTAAGTACAGTGAGCCAAAAGAAGCCTTCACTAATACTGATGTCCAGCAACTAATACTGATGTCCAGCATTGCAACTGAAAATAGAGAGGGGGAGAAAAAGAAACAAAAAAACCCACAAAGGCAAGTCAAGTTTTTCTCAATAATCATACTTTTAGACAGGACTGTCATAATCTGCAAGTTCTTTTTGCTCATGGGGAAGTTCAGTAAATGTAGTAACATTAATGTCAATAAAACAAATAAGTAAAGTAAAAAGTAAAAAAAAAATAAAAGGAAAAATTGAAGACAAAATAGAATATGTTTAGTGTAGCTATGTTAAAATAAAATTTATTAATTTTAAAAGAACTTCATTAAATTTTAAAAACAAGGACTTTAATAAATTTGATATAGCCTTTAGAGTCCCTGCACACACACACAAAAATGGAATAGTATTTTATGGAACAATAAATTTAAAAAATTTCTAATTAAAGATGAAAATTAAGATCATAATTCCTCTAATGAAAGCTTGATCCTAAAAGGCTACATGAAAGAGGCTTAATAAAAATAATAAATTTTTCATATAGCTAAAGACAATCTCATAAAGAAGTTCAAAACATAGAAAGCAAACAGGAAAAGCAGACACAGGACATCTCTCTCCATTTTAAAAATTTTTTTAGTATTTTTAGCATTTTTCCATATTTCTGTTAATATTTTTAGCATTTAACTTCAAACTAATATTTCTGAGCTAGTAAATACAAAAAAGATAGTAACATACATCCCTTCCAAAGGATTTAATTTACTTGTTCTTTACTTTGTAGGCATTTATGGTATGACTGAACAACACAAAGTAAACATTTCTTACTTGAAGTGAGTTATTTATGTTCATTAGACTTACCAGAATTACAAAAGAAAAGCTGGGGCCTTTTTTGATACATCCATAATGGTTTAAGTGCAGATTACAGTTACAAAAGAACAAAAACATGTGACATGTACACACACGGCTAACATATGTCCCAGAGAAATTGACAAGAAAAAAAAAATCTTAACACTTAATTGATATGATTATATATTTCTATTACATTCATGTTTAATATTAAAATTCTAGAACAATAATGAGAGTAAAACTCCAGGGATAAGGATCAAATCATCATAAGTTAACAATATGCCAAGTGAGATCTTACTAACACGTTTAAGAAAAAGCGTTGTCACAAAAACAGCACTAGGAAGAGAGGCATGACCACCAAATCATATGTTTTCTTAGGCTTTCTTCATTTTTGATAAACAGTTCATTCACCTATCTTGAAAATACGAAGCACCATAATAATCCAGGAACATGGAAATGAACGTACAGTAAATTATACAAGATTGTCATACAAGAATCTGTTCCAATCCTCTCCTGATAAATTATAGCTGAGAAACAAACATGTTTCGGTCATACTTTCACTGTGACCTTATACAAAAGCTTTTTTGACAGTACAAAAGTGATCAGTACTAATTTGTAATTGAACATATTCATAAGGTGATAAACTACTCATTTGTGAAGCAGCAGAACCTGGAACACTAGAATTTAATGGAGAGCTGCACGACTAATGTTCTATCACTATATTTTATTGTAAAGTTTCTTAGTTACAGTAATTTCACGATTACAAGCCGCACTGACTATAAGCCGCATCTCCAGGCAGGCGCTCGGCTTGGCACCCTGGCTGGCACTTCCAGGGTAGGAAATGTCAGAAAATAATTCACATGTTAGCTGCCCCTGAGTGTAAGCCGCATTTCCAGGGTAGGAGCAAAATTTTAGTCAAAATGGTGCGGCTTATAATTGTGAAATTACTGTAATTGTTATAATTTCTTAATTAAAGAGTAAAAGCAAATTAGATGGTTGAGGAAGATGAAGTGTTAGATTTCACTGAATCTAATGATGAGAAAATCACCTTTTTAAAATTCATCAACAAAATCTCACACATCTCCCACTCACAATCACTTTCTTTTTTTTTTTTTGGAACAGCACTAGCTCCAGCAGGATTTTTTCTATCCCTTACATTACTATAACTCATGCTCAAAATAAATTTTGAAATATTGATTTCCCCATTTCCATCCATCTTCATATTGCAACTTGGTGTTCTGCCCTTCTCAATCAATCCCTAAAAACTTTTAGTTATGCTTTTCCAGGGCAAGACTAACCAGCACATGAGTAGTCATCAAGCCTGGTACAGAAAAGCAGTGCATGAGAACAAGCCACAGCACTTATCTACTTAGCTATTTTCTGTTTTATTAAATCATTAAGGATTTCTAGTTGAGCTACAAATTCAGACATGAACGACAGGTCTCAGTACCATCAAACTATGTGCAGACTGTATTCATAACATTACAGTTGAAAGCATAATCCATGACACTTTTTAATTTAATTCCTACTGCTGTTTACCATTTTAGAATTTCAGACAAATGCTTGTACTTCCACATTTATTATAGTATCATGCAGTAAACCTACTTCATATTGCAGTCAACATAGTCTTACATATAAAAAGGACAAAACACAGCATGCTCAAAGTAGCCAGTGCAGACAGCGCATGTAACCTGGTATTTACCATGCCCAAACACACTAAGAGACTTAAAATGCTTTTGCATTTTAACAAATTAAATTTTTAAACAATCTGAGATGTTTCTGATACTTGATAGCCAAGTTAATTTATAGCATCTTAAGAATCCAAGTTAATTAGATGAGATCAATACTCAAATTTGTGATATTGGGTAAATTTCTGACTTGACTTGTTAGGATTAAAACTTAACTTATTACAAAATCCAGGCAGACCAAAAAGAATTTAAGGTAACAGCATCATTAACCACAAAAAGGTTTTTTTTGTATGAAAAACAATCTAATGTAAAAAACCAGAAGCATTCTTTCCCTACAAAACAGTAAACAAAGACTTACACATGAACTAAAAACAAGTAATTTTGAACACATGCTAGCACATCAACTGTAGAATCTCTCAATTCATTTTTCAGACCTACTGCTCTCCATTTTAATTACCCTTCTCTTTCTTCATAAATAATTTGTGTGGTGTTTATTAGTATCCATTATCAAAGTTAGGGGGAATCTCTGTATTATGAGTTTTGCCACCATTTTGCCACCTCAAAGACATAGCTCATATAAGTACAAAGCAGGTCAAAACAAATATTTGAAGAAATTTTTCAAAAAGGAACAATATAAGCCCCCCAGCAAAATTATTACAAGAGAATCAACAACCCCATGGCCTTGACATACAATACCACTAAATGCCCCTCAAATTTCACCATCCTGATAGATGTTTATCATTACAAGGCACACTATCACTGTAAAAGAAAACATTGAGAAGCAAATGCTACTGCATTTCATGTAGCAACAAACAGTTTCTTCCATATGAATAAGAGCTTCCTAGAGCTCAGTATTTGCCACCATTTCATTTCCCATCCTCCCCTATGATTTCCCTTCTCTCTTTTTCTTATTCCTACCTTTTGTTTTTCCTTTTCTTCTTCCCCTCTCTTACTATGCACATCTGTTTTGTCATCTGCCCTCATTTGTTACTTTCTTCCAGCTGGCAGCATGTGAACCCCGGGGCCACGGTTCCATTTAGCCATGTCTGAGAATGTCAAGCAATTCTGACTATGAAAGCCAGCTACCACCTGGGAGGGGATGGAGGGGGGCTGTAAGTCCACCAGAAAAGCCTGCCCAATAAAAGTCAGCCTCCCAGCCTATAATTATAGCCCTTCATACACAGACACTGGCCTTGGAAAATGTCCAAGCTTTCCTTTTTCCCACCACTCCCCTCCTGTTCATTCTCTGCACTCTGGCAAACAGATAAACTGAAGTGGTAGTCAACACTTTGGTACACCACAAGGGTTTTCTCTTGCTGCCTGAATGACACCCTCTTGAAAACAGATGCCCCCCCCCAACTGTGAAAGAGTACTCAAAAATGTGGAGTCATTTTTTTCACTGAAGTAGAGAACGTTCAAGCAGGATTACTAAAACATACAGTGGAGTTTCTAAAGTCAGTTTTGCAGCATTTTTTTGTAATTGTAAATGACATCCTTATGCTGGAAATACAATCACTAGTGTACACACCATTAACAAAATACAGAGTTTAACAGCTCTTTTAAATTTACTGAAATTATGTTAAAAAGTAATTTTAACTGAATCCTTGAAAATGTGTACGGGCTACACATTCTGCTAATACTGTCACCAAGGGAAATATACAGATATGTTCATCTCACTGTAATAGAGACTATCAGCTACACAACCTATGTAATTCATGCGAAACAGAAGTATGCTGTCATTAGTCAGTACATAAACAGCTGACACATCAAAAGGGTATGTTTGCAGATCAAAAGGATTCTCATCTTTTTATCTGCAGTATTCCTGTTATGCCAAACTCCAACGTTATTTTTGCCACGTTTAGAAGTTCCAGGAATATTTAACAATAGCTTGGAATATTTAACACTAAGCTCTGCCCTCCATTACAAGACCAGACTTTGTGCAAATATATTGCAGCAACAATAAAGAAAGCACATTGTGCCAGCTCAGTGGTTTTATGGAGGGAAAAAATCCAACCAGCCAAAACAAACAAACACACACACATATACACACAAAAGCTCAAACAAAACCAAACAAAAACCATACCAAAACGAACAAAACCAAAACATCCACCAGAAAGCCCCAACACACAAAACACCAGAATCAGTAGGATATGACACAAGTTTTGTGTTGGAGCCTTTGTTAAATTATGTCCTCAAATACTCCAAAACCCATTACAACCAGTTATTATTCATTCTGGAGCTGAGCTTTACCGAACACTGTCACAACACCCTATGACACAAATCTATCTTGTTCATAAAATTAATTGTATCACTGTTACAGAAATGTTATTGAAGTAAGTACCTAAAGCATCCAACACACATAGAGTCGTACTTTCAGCATTAACTAAGCAACAGCTGGGCACAGGAAACACTGTGGTTTTTGCTAGAAGGATAAAATTGAAATAGGAAGCATTTATAATTTTACATGTAAGAAGAAGCCTTGAATAAAAGCAAACCCGTTGGGCACAGCAGAACATCTCCCAAGACATCCAAAGTAATGAGTCAGCCCAAATTAATACCTCCAATTACTCTCCCAAACTGTGATACATTCATCAGATAGCTCAAAAGATTTAAAGACTGTAGCATGAACCTACAAGTGAAGCACACCATATTCTTTTCAAAAGACTAATAAATTAAATATCTCTCAGTATGCAAACTAATTATGAACTCAGTAAGTAAAACAATATATTCTTACATTACTAATGGATGAGTCCATACATACCAATGCAAAACATTCAAATGACATTATAGTAAGTTGTGCTATATAGTGAACTGGAGTAGAAAAATTACCATTTTGAATTCTTTATCCTCTACCAATGTAAATTATATAACAAGCCTTATATCAGATTAAGAGACAAGCAATGTCTTTAAAAAAATCTTGACTGCATTAATAGAAATTACGACTGTTAGATAGCTCTGACTCAGAACTTCACTCATTTCCTCTTCCTCCAAGCTGCATCAGCTAAAAGGCATTTAATTTTATATTTCCCTCTCCAATTACAAATATAAGGAACTGTAGCAATAGGGAACAAAGAGTCACCAATTGCCTTGTGTATGCCGAAGAAGTCGCTTTATTGTAGAATTCACTCCCTTTTCATACTTCTACCAGACATAACCAAAACTTAACAAAGGCACCCATTGGCTGCTCCTCTGCAGTCTGCTGCCCATGAGTCCTTCCACCCAATCAGCTTCCCATTCATCTGCCGTCCACGTTTTCCTTCTCAAAACTGCTTCTCACCCTCCAAATGACTTCCAACCATCCAGCCTCCAGCTGTGCCTTCCTACAGGCCTTTCTAGTAAATACAAGCCTTAATGATTATAACAAATATTACCACACAGGCCAAAAGGAACCACTGATTTTGGACTTGGATGGTCATGGAAGTCTCTCTGTTCATTTATTTATTTTCAATGAACAGAAATATTTCACTCAGATCTTTCTAGCAATTTATTAGCTAAAAAGGATGAATGAATGACATTCTTTGTGAGTCTAATGTTTTGATTAGCCTGTATTTGTGTTAAATTATTCATCTACCCCTTATCACAGAACTATCAGGGATGGAAGGGACCTCTGGAAATCATCCAGTCCAACACCCCTGCCACAGCAGGGCCACCTGAAGCAGGTGACAAAGGAACATGGCCAGTTGGGGCTTGAATGTCTCCAGAAGGGAAGACTCAATGCTTTCCCTTGACAGCTCTGCCACCCTCAGTGTAAATAAATTCTACCACATATTGAGGTAGAAATTCTTACGGTTTAATTTACAGCCATTACTCCTCAACCTGCCACTGGGCACCACTGAAATGACTCTGGTACCATTCCTCTGGGCATGCACCTGTGGGATGTTTGTATGCATATATTATTTAATCAAATTTTCTGAGCTTTTCATGCATGCAAATTTCTCTAATGCTAACTTCCCAGAGATAACCAGAGGATTTTAATGTTCCTACTAAAACTTGGTTTACTTTCAAATTGCAAAGAGTTATTTAGCTTTGTAGTGGGGAAAAAAACTGCACAGTAAACAAAGATAGCTCAACACTAGCTGCTTTATTTATAAAGTCTGGGCCAGTTTTGTGTCTCCTTGCCATTGATGTTGTTCAGTTGTATGTAAGCTAGAGCTAAAAAATCTGCAAAGTAGCTGTAGAAGTGTCTATATTGATTAAATTACACACAGGTCTCGAACTACTTTTATTCAAATGATTGCAAATGTAATAGGGTTTTAAATTTTTAGGTCAAAGTGATTACAGTAATTTCACAATTGTAAGGCGCAACCGATTATAAGCCGCACATCTGGGTGTTGGCAACTGTCTTGGGTTGCAATACAGAATGTGATAAGAGGTATCTATCACCATCTGTTGAGGGTGGGGCAGTGATCCTTATCTCCACAGCAGATATTCTGCTAATGGGCCATCCATTGAAACCAGGCAGG
>PYHW01009435.1:1452123-1470697 GCA_013186435.1 Turdus rufiventris
CCGGACTATAAGGCGCACTTCCGGGTTTGGGGAAAAATTTTAGTCAAAAGGGTGCGCCTTATAGTCGTGAAATTACTGTAATTGAATTAATGTCACATGAAAACCACATTTCTATGCATTTCTAAGTAAACAGGTTAAAATTCACAAAAATAATCAAAATAGGTATCTGGATACTTCTTAATTAAAATATAGTTCAAATTTCCCTTATAAACACTTGTACTTTGAGAGCAGGAGCTTAAAATATTTGTTGCAATATTCTACTTGTGCCTGCTTTAATGCATAAACTCTACCATCATTATCTTCAAAATATCAGAGGAAATGAGTAGCTAAGCCAAAGTTAGCAACAAAAATAAAGAACTTAGCATGGCAGCCTTTTTTCATTACCTCACCCAAGTTTTATTTTGGGAGGGTGTCGGTTTACAGATATATTTGATCTCTTTCTACAGTCCAAGAATCACTACTGCCATGTAAAAGCACAACACAATGAACTAAACCAGCAGTATCTCATCACGAAAATCCAGGATCCCCTCCTCCTATAATACTTTTCAGTCCCAGGACAGAATGCCTTATAAGAGAGGACAACAATGATCTGAGTTTCTGTTGTAATGCAGCCCAACTGTCACCTGCATGAAAACAATAACTAAGTCACTGCCAGAGGATCTGAAATGGATGGAGTACCTTCAGAGAAGTTTTGAACTTCCAAACAGCTTCACCCACCACAGAATGAAGCACAGAGGAGGCAAGCAGTGGCCTTCACAAGATATGACAGTCCTACCAGACATAATCACAAGGATTTTGTTGCCTTACAAAAAATTACTTCCTCCAAAGGATGACTGTCTCCCAATTTTTCATCTGTATAATAGAACTGGCAAGAAAGTAGTGCTATTCAAGTTTAAAATTCACTGTCCGTATAGCTTTTCTCCCAGCAAAAAAAAAACAAAATTAAAAAAATCAACCACTTATCTCTACAGGCACCACAGATTCACATCATTTCATGGAGGATGGATATCACAATTGAAAAAACAAAAGGTCAGCTGTAGCAATCCTTCCATAATAGTTTATTTGCAACACCTTTCCCAAGCAAGACTAAAAAAAAAAGCAAAAAAAGCACAGAACATCTGCAAGATGTACATACAGCTAACACCCACACTTACTTCTATCTCATTAAAAGTACTCCAAAACTTCCTGAAACTTTGTTGCAAATATTTCAAAAGCTGGAGAAATTGTAGTGTATGAGCAACAGGAACAGTATGATGTTTGGCAGACTGCACAGTGCTAAGAGACATTTTTAAAAACCCCAGGAACATTAGCTCAAGAATATGCTCTATAGGAAGAATAAATTTTCTAAGGTATTCTGAGATGTGACATACTAAATAGGAAGGAAAACAGAACAAGATAGTGCTGTTCTGAAATGTACAAAGTATACATTTTTGAAGTAGGCACCATTAAGGCATTTTCAGAAATGCCTAAAACCCCAGAAATTATCAACTACTATTTCATTCTAGAAATTCCCATCTGTCTGAAGTAACCAATATATTTAAACAGCCTTATGTAGTAGCTGAAATAATCCAATTTCAAGAATACAATCACAAATCTCCCTCATGTTATGCAATATAGATATTTTCTACATATCTGAGTAATCCCCTGTATTTTCAAGAAGCTGCACAAGATTAACAGCAAACGCTCCCCCTCCCATCAAAACAATCCTGTAACTTCAGGGTGATCAACAACTTCCACTTTCACATATTTTAAACAGCCAATCAAAAAAAGCAAGACCAGTTTAAAGAAAACTATAAAGCTGCTTTTATAAAAGCATCTATTAAATACTCTAACATCTCCAAACATGAACACACTGGGAAATACAATAAAGGAGAGTTGTAAAAATGAGGAGAGTTGCAAAGCTGACATTTTATGCAAAGCAATCCCCTCTTTGGTCACACTTGCACATCGCTGCAAAGCCTGACACAGGTGAACTCTACAGCTGTACCTGTGGCACAAAACCACTGACATCACCAGCCTGGCAACATCCCGACACACAAGGCCTACAAACATTTAGGGCACATAATCTCAGAATAATGTACAATTCCCAGAGAGACATACATTAAAAAAATTCCAAAAAACCTAAGCAAACCACATTTGGATGCAATGGAGCAAGAAGACCAAAGACAACCACAAGTTAAGTGTCTGAGGATCACCCCAGCAAGACAATTTTTAAGGACAGCTTCAGATACAACAGAACTTTTAATAGTTATTACTGAAAAATATGAATTAAAAAATAAAAATAAAAACCCAAAAATACAAAACTATGAAACAATGAAAAGGAAATACTAAGCTAAGAACTCTTAAAAATACTGGGGCAAAGCTTCACATAGCTCTGAAAAGCAGACTAGGGTAATCAGAATTAGCTACAATAACTACAACAGTACCCATGTCTAAAGTTCAGATGCAGTTTTTTAGACATTATCATTCTGGATTAAAAAAACAATGACAGTTGAAAAGTTGTAGCAAATTCTAAAATAAATAACACTGCAATTTAGGATGAAAGTGCATAAAGTGTGTATGGATGACAAATTTGCAATTTAAGTGTAAATCCAAATATAAATGGAAGACTTTACCCGCTGGGGGGACTGACGTTGAAGTTTAAAACTCATAAGAATTTAACCTTGACTCAAACAAGACAGTATTCAGCACGGTTTCAGCAGTTTGGTCTGGGTGCCTGCTCCATTTACTCGGTAACATTGTCTTCCAGCAATGTAGAATTTTGGAGAAGACCTGGAAGGGCACTACAGAGAGCAAACATTCATAGATGAATTCCAGGTACTGGTCACGATAGAAAAAGGCAAAGAGGGAATGAATTTGTAGAAAGTGAACCCCAATGATCTGATCTCTCTAATGAAAACTAACCTCTGTAAGTTACAGCGAAGTTCTTTGGGAAACAAAAGTCTTTTCTCACAACTACAGAAATTTGACAAGTTCATTTTTCTACCTTCATAAAGATAAAAAAGTTCAACTGGAATTTGCTGGAAAAAAATGATATAAAAAAAGATGCCTGCCTGTCATTCATTACTTTTACATAATCTTATCTCTGTTGTATACAAATAAAAACGTATTTAAATTCTCTTTGATTGATGCAAATTACCACTATTTTAAATAATGACATTGATGTTTTAAGGGATTTGCTTCACAGCATCATATTTATGATCTCTTTCAGTAAGCATCACAGCTCACTGGGAGAAATGTTATCAGTTTTGATTTATTGCTGTCCTTAGTGAATGGCTGAAGACTCTTACAAAATACAGTATGAGTCAAGATACCAACTTAATAGATGAAGAACCTACAAGTGATTCATCAGAAGCTTGCCAGTGCTCTCTTTGACACAAGATACCACCAGATTAAAACAAGTAAACAAACAAAAACCCCAACAAGAAAACAAATAAACTGCATAAATTTCAGCTCCATTTAGGTAACTTTAATATCTAGCAGCATACATATTAGTGGAAGGATTTTTCACTCTAGTATTATGAAATTTGGCTGTGACTAAAGTACTGTAATACCAGTGATCCCAAAGGACAATCAAATACGGGTAATTTAAACAATTGAAAAGTCTCCATATCCAGCTACCAATTACTGGTCACCAAGTTTTTAATTAAAAGCTCAAATAACTTATTCAACAACAAGAGTAGCCAAAAACACACAAAAGAAACAAAAAAGATGAAGTGCCTACATTCTAACTCAAAATTAAAAACTCACAACTATATTGCATCTAGGATTTTAGCATTATCTCCATCCTTTTGGACTTTCAATACCAGAATCTTCAACACTGAGAACATTATTTGTTACAGCTCTTCCTAAGTTTGATGTACAACACTAACATGCCAGCCATCACTGCACAGGCATAAAAAGATGCCACGTGAATGTATAAATAAATGTACTTACCCTTTACTAAAATGATATTCAAAATACATCATCTGCAAGTATCCAATAAATAATCACCTTACAATGCTGACCAAAAAGTAGAAAAAAGTTCTGTATCAGCCACTTTTCCACTCTTTCATTCCACCACTCACTTCTTTGTCATTTTATTAACCCACAGCATATGTAATACACATTTTATACGTAGAACATTTACTAAAAGTGGCAACAAATTACAGCCCAAAGAAATGCTGTAAGTGGTATATCAATATCAAAACTTGAAGACTTTTAAACAGTAGAGTAGGTACAGCCATTAATCAACCACATGTAACCTGACACAAGTCATAATTAATGCAGCAATACAGACTACATCTCCAGCTGTTGGTTGCTTTTAAATGTGTACACACACACAGTGTAATGTCAGGTAAACTCACAACACTGAAGTGCAGCACCTGTCTAAAAAGAAAAAATAGAAAAGAAGCAGAAAGTGGAAAAATTATACAGCTGACCTTATTGATACGCTTAAGAATCACTCTGACGGCAATCCTGGCAGCTGAAGGGAACACAGGGTGTGTGGAACCAGCACAACAGTCAGAAATTTTCTGCCATGCATTAGCAATTCCCCACAGCACGGGCAGGAGCTCATCACCATCGCAAAGTCAATGTCGCCACCTAAGGGTGGCAACACTGTACCGTGTTTATTGGCACGGTACTTACAGAGTTATACTGAAAACAGGTCTGACTCCTGCACTATGGGTCTAATGCCTTTACAGCAGATACATGTACCTGATTTATGCACAGGTACACAAGCTTTGCCTTTTACCCTTCTATTAACATAAAACTTGGCATAAATGTTTCACTGCAGGAACAATATTGCAGAAATTGCCAATGTCAAAATGCAACAGAGCTAAAAAAAAAAACTAAAAAAAAAAATGTAAAAAAAAAAAAGGTTCTGTACGTTAGGTTTCTAAGAAATTGAGTGAATCATTTTATGTTGTTAAAAAGTTAATAAGGTAAATGTTTCAGAACAGCTTGTCAAAAGGTAAACTTTTCCATAATGTTTTTACTACCAGACAGATGTCTCATGTAGTTTGTACAAAAGCATGACTTCTCACGTCATCTTAGTAACAGTATAGCTATTAAGTGCATTTTTAAAGTGCTGAACTTTACTTTTATGGTATATTAGGTGGTTCTGGTACATATGTAAAGTGTTTGAGAAACTATAACACAAGACTGGCTTCATCATTACTAGTGCATACAGCATGCCATCTGCACAAAGTTTCTGCTTCAAAAATCTCTAATTTAGTACTTGACAGAAGATGAAATATCATTATCCAAACCTATGATATACAGTGCATGTGAGAAAGAAATCCATCTCGCACTACAGCTTTGTAACTTCGTGTGATTTAGTGTGTTGCTTACTCAGCATCAGCAGGTGGATTTGCTGAAGCCTTAGGCCAGAACCTGTGGACTTAAACCTAGACATGCTTTCAGACAGAATAATTAATTTGCTAAGTCATCCTCCTAAGAACTGGTACAGTGCTGTGTTTAAGCTGTGGTATGAAAAGAATATCGGTAACATAGTGACGTTTCAGTTGTTGCTAGGCAATATTTATTATATTAAGACTAGTGGTTTTTTAGCTTTCCATGCTCTGCCAGTGAGCAAGTGCACTAGAAAAAAAAACCAGAAAATATGGTGGCTATAGTTGACAGCAGAAGCTGTATCTAAACAAGAAAAGAATTCAAGGGTCAGCCTGTATGGTGGACATGGAGAGAGAAATCAGGAAAGTACTAGAAGACCACAACCAAAAATCCCCATTTGATGAAGGCATGAGAAGAACATGTGAGAGGTGGGGGCTTCAGTCATAAGGGTATAATTTCCTGGCGTTTTCCTTGTTCTGGGTCCCTCTTTAAAGGCACTTGACCTTCGCTGACCTGATGCTGTATCTCCATTAAACCCACTGTTTTTATAAATCCAATGTCTGAGATTCTGCTGCAGGAAACCTAGGCCACACCTGAAGGAGGAGGAGGTGCCTGTTCTGCAAAGAAAACCACCAACTGGTTGAACACAGGGGCTTAATTGAAAAAATAGTAATCGAAGGGGGAAGCCTGGAAAAACTACAGTTCTTTTCAAAACCTCAAATAATGAAATAAAGTGGTTCAAAAATATTTTGGGAAAGTATGTCTGAAGAATCATGGGAAAACAATTCTTCTTCTGAAGTTTCTTCAAGTAGAAGAACAGTTTTAGACATGTATGTAAAAAGTAAAACAGCATACGGAATATATTATGGGGGATGGAAAACAGACAAGGAAATTACATTCTTCTGGACTATTGTTAAAAAAATTCTTTCATTTACGTGTTACCATTGAAACAAAGTAAATTATTTCCATACATGCTGTGCACTTCATATGCCTTATAATACTTTTTTCCTGAAACAATGTGCCTGGGCTAAACTCAAAGCAAAATACTCTTTCAATGTTTGTGAAAAGGTACAATGCTGAAGTAAGTGTTTCGTAGGTGGTAAGTACAAAGCAGGAAGGGAAATGCTTCCCAAAGTAAAAACAGAAGAGAGGAGGGGAATGTAATCAAAAGACAAAAATAAATTTATCAGCTTACACAATGCTGATTATCCAGAAAATAGGATAATTAAATTTACTTTTTCCTAAGCATTTTATATTAAGTTGATTCCAGTCAATGCTTTAAAAGCATACGTTAACTGTTTAATTGTGTGACAAAACTGTGATAATCTGTTTAGTCTATCTTAATTATTTTTTACTGAAACAAAAGTGTATTATTCACATATTTTAAGCATTGCTGTTTCTATCAAACATAACATCACAGTTAACTTGAATTTCAACTCTTATCTGCTGCAAACTGCAAAGGTAAGCAGAACACTTACAGAATACTCATCTTAAAAACCTGTAAAATATGTACTTAGAAAGTGTTATCACACATCAAGCATATTGCCAACTGGGCAAAAACTTGGTTATCTTGAAATTGAAGCATCAAGAGTCTAACAAAGAAATAGAAACACAGTCAAGTTTACTGTCTAACTGTCCTAATTAACATATTTATGAACCCTTAAACAAAATTTGCCTTTGAGGATCCACTTCACAACAGCATTTTATTGGAAAGGAAGAAGTGCTGCCATAGGTGCTACTTTAGTAACCCATCCACTCCTAAATGAGCTTGTAGAAGAAAACAGAACAAGAGAACAATGTATAGAGGTAGGAATGTTGTCCTTCTATTACAATATCTAAAACTCTACCTTCACTTTATCTTTAGAAGCTCTCATTATCCATATCTAGTTCACCACCAAAAAAACACCTGGTGGAATCAGAAAGAACAAACTTGTAACTATCACCTGTTAAATTTCAGCAACTATTGCATTATATTGTTATCCAGTTAAAGAAAAGCGATTAAAAAGAAAATAGTTTGTTAAATCAAATTGGTTAAGTGGAGAAGGGTTTTCTCCATCTCTACAGTGAGCTCCCAAATCTAGATCTACTCTATTTAAAATAAGGAAAACAGCTTGTACAAAAGCTTCTGGAGATAACCTTTCCATTTGGATGCACTGAAGTCACTGAGTTCTGCATCTCACAAAACCTGTAACACCTTTTAAGACTCTACTCTACCATGCAAGGTTGCAATAAAAGCAAATCAGTTTAAGTATCCCCCCACTCTGTGTCTCAGTGAGAGAGTACGACACATTAGCGTGGAGCAGTCCTCTGTTTTTGCACTTAAGCTATGCACTCCTATGCACTCCGGGGGTGGGGGGGAAGATTAAAAAAAAAAAAAAAGCAGCTGGTACAAAGACAACAATGAAATTAATTTACCCATCCATCCTCTCCAGTTTCATTCGTATTGAACATTCACATAATGCAAACGCAGAAGCTATAGCATACCAGACTAGTCACCATAAAACAAGAAGTCCAATTAAATTCAGCCAAGAAATTAAGACATTTTCTAGTTTTGTCAGGACATCTATTCTTCCATTTGCACTGAAATTCTGTGAAATTACTCAATTGTATCAGGCTGCTCAGGGGCAGATCAGGAGAGACAACACAGTGGAATACTTTCCAAGTCCTGCAAAGTTTTTTGGGTTTGGGGTTTTTTTGTTTTGTTTCTGGCTTTTTGTTGGTTTTTTGGTTTTAGGTTTGTTTTTTTTTTTATAATAGGGTTCCAATTTGACCTGTATGCTTCAGAAAAGAGGCTCAGCATATAATTGTTCTTTCACTCAAAGGACAGAGAAAAAATAAACATGTTTTGAACAGATACAAATCCTAAACAGTTATACAAATAACAAGAATCTTCTGTGGTTGAGTTAGCCATGCAACATTAACTTTTTCTCCTGTGTCCTTTGTCCCATTTATTAATTGCAGCTTTTGCTTATTACCATGACATAATCAGCACTTCAAAGACAGGAAAGGGTCTATTTTTCTGTGAAATGTCTAGCATATTGAACAATCAGAACATAAATTCTCCTTTTTCTGTTTCTGTTCAGCAGTCTGGTAACAGAGTTACTTAGCAACAGATGAAGCAACTGAACTGTGTTGCCTGATCCACACACATTTCACTGCGAAGTAACACTCACAAAGGCATTATTTAGCTGATGGTCGCCTCTGCTTAGATGTATTTTTGAAGTGTAAAATCCATTAGTGTGAGGCAAGCCTATATGAAAACACAACCATCATGTACTACCAGTAATGCACTACACATTTTGAAATTAACAGAAATTGCCTGTAAGAGTCACATACGTGATTCTGAGCACCTCTGAGAAAGGAATAAACAAGAAAACACAAAACAAAAGACTACACAAGACCATATTATTTACATGGATGCTACAGCAGCTGCTTAAACGGGGAGGATAGGAGTCCTCTTGCTAGCATACTGACAATGTACAAATTTTAAATACACAGACCAAGCTCTCATACGTCACATAGACTTTTCTAGCCACAGAATATTTTGATTTTAGAGAATGAAGACATGTTCATTTTGAAAACACACATACAAACACATATTTTCCCCAACACATATTTTCCAACCACCTTCTTTACCAGAGGAGCAGGAAGCAATATATGCCACACCAAATACTAAGATTTTTCAGAATGGAGAAAAGTAACCGACAGATTTTGACAAATCATATCCCAACCATTATCCCCTTTTAAGGTAATTCCACAACTAAACAATCCCTGTATTTTTGTCTATTTTGGGCTGTAAAAGTTTCTATTTTACAATTGCATAAGAATTCTTAAATGTTGTCTTGGTTCATCACACAAAACTACAATGCTGGTGAGACTTGAAAGTCTCTTGCCCTGAGCAAGGGGAAAGCATAGCAGCTTCTTCAGCTTTATCATCTAGTGGCATTGTGCAAGCATTATTTTATTCTAAGATTCAACACCCTGGAGTTTATAACAGCTTCAAAATTTATTTCATGTGTACATATGCAGATTTATGGAGCTGAATTTTAATATTACAGAGCTTGCTTTAAGATTGCCCCAAGACTTTTTCTTCCCCCTGAAAAGTTAAGGATGAGTAGGAATTTAAGTACCATTAGATACTAAGAAAAGAAAGGACAATTATGAAAAGCTAGGCAAAAATTCAGTTTTGGTAAGTCACTAGACAAATTACCAGGGGGGACAAAATTTAGAGAAATTTTCTATTCATTTGACAGCAAATATTTTTGTCTTATTTGCAATTAAAAATCAGTGTTATGTTTTCAACAATGAAGGCAACCAAGTAGAGTGCAAGTTAAGAACATATTTCACTATTTTCTTAAAAAGAATTAAGATACTTCCTATGTTCCATTTCAACCAGGAATTTCGATAACCTTTCAGATATTAAAAACACTAAGTCTTTAAGTGCTAATAACTGCAATAACAACTTCTTGGGTTAGATTTCATGCTACAAAGAGAATAAAAACTTAAATGATGAGACCTCTAAGATGCACCTACAAGGAAAGGTAAGTTAACATCTTGCCTCCATATTCTCTAGTGATCAAGAACTTACGCAGTATTTAAACATACTGCATTCCTAATTACAAACAAGCCATTTTTCACATACAATTATGCAAATCTTAACGATTTTCTCCTTCCTTTCAAGGATAAATAATTGTAATTAACCTACCTTTCTCTTTCCAGAGAAGGAAGATGCTTTTCCTTTCAGACTTCTCAGACCATTTATTTTTCTTTTCCATATTTAAAGTTTTTTATGCATTAAGATAAGTATTAGAAGGGTTAGCTTTGACAGTATTCAGGATTGGGTTTCAATACAGGAGGACGGATATGCCCTTTTTTTGCATTTAAACTGTGCAGAAATCTCTGTTTAGGTCTCTATCTCCTATTTTTCAACTTTCTACGGTCTGATCAAAACCAGTAACTGGCTACCTTCTCCTCACTTTGTTGATTTGAGAATAGTTTATATTAAAAAAAAAAAAAATTAGTTTCTCTTTGTTTATTTGAAGCCAAATATCAAATGATTCTTGTATACAAGGTATGCTGTTTTCTTACAAACACAATTTATTTGTTCCAATTCAGCACTTTTGAAACAAGAGTTATAACCTTGCTGTTAGCTGACAGATAAAAATTCAACTGCAAGCAAGTTTTATTGCTATCTTGCAAGAAACAAATTTTAAAAATGAAATAAATTTTTTAAAAATACAGAATTCAGTGTCCTGCTATACCTTTTACAAGACACTCTCTTTCTACACTAGAAACCATCATTTCAGAGACTGCTTAGAACTAGGACACAAGATTGTTTTATTACTCCTCAACCACTTCCTTCTACTAGCACAGGCACACTATCCTGATGAGAAAGTGGCATATTTCAAGGAAATATTATCAGAGTGCATCACTTGTAATCAAGAATCTGAGTGCCAAAAAATCTTTTAGCTTTTCGCACTTTTTACTTTACTTGTGAAAATAAAATAAGCATTCCATAAGAAGTATTTTCCTATACAAACCATGCATCTCCCAAACAATTACTCCTGAAACACCATGTTAAAAACAAGAAGTCAATACATTCAGCTTAACATGTACTTAGCATCACCTTCTTAGCCATCTCTGTAGAACTGCAATTTTCACAGCCAGACGCATCTTTAAGAAACTCACTTGGAAAAAGCAGCCATTTTGAAGAAAAATTTTAAAAGATAAAGAGCAAGAGAAAGTTTTGACAATCAAAATGCCTTAGGAAGAAAAAATTCACGATATGTACTTACTAATTTGTTTTCTTGCATATATATTCTTTGCAGCTTCAGACAGCCTTTAGCTATAATCATCATTCCTTCATCTGAGATCTTGTAACATTGCCCAAAATGTATGTCTTTCAATTCCCTGCATTTTGAACCGAGCTGCAATTAATGAAATCAAAGGGAAAAGAAACAACAGAATTTGACTGAAATGAAGAGATGGGAGAAAAGATATTTTTTTCTGCTTCTCCACCCTCCATTAAAAATTATCTTTCTTTTCAGACTTTGAAATACTATATGCAAACAAAGATTCTAATTACGTACATGACAAAATAAAGTAGTTAACTACAGTCAACAAAACGGAGCTAAGAGCAGCATGTAAGAACTAAGTTAGTGTACAGGTAACTAACGATGCTCCTGAGTGTAAGCTGCACTTCCGGGTTGGGACCAAAATTTTAGTCAAAATGGTGTGGCTTATAATCATGAAATTACTGTACTTAAACACAGGTTTTTAATAGCAACCAAGCTTAGGAAAACTGAATCCAACAGAAGTGAAGTATAAGATGTCAAACTGCAGATTTAACTGCAAAAGTTATCATTTAATCCCAGGGGAAAAAAGAAAGTTGAGTCTAAAGACTGCAGAAAGTGCAGCCTCTATAGAATAGCATTTATAGCACTAAAAAAAGTTTCCATACACCAACATTTAAAAGATTTTTGTTCTTTTAATTAAATCCTAAGAAAGGGTATCTTATTTCACTCGCTAAGCTGCAGTATACTAAGTTTACAGAAGGAATTTGTGGAATGGATGGTTACCTGCTTCAGGCCTTCATCAGTTAGTCTGTCTTGATTGCCCACATGCACTTTCTGTAGAAGAGGACACTGAGAGGCAACTGCAATAATAGAGGTGTCAGAAAGCTGTTTACATCTATAGGCAGTATACCTCAGGAGCCCAGGACATTTAATTGCTAATATGCATACTCCTGTATCAGATACGTTACGACAATCCGAAATATTGATTTCAGTAATATTCTGGCTTCTTGATGCTATTTTTTCCAACAGCTCATCAGTGACCTGCAAAGAAAAAACAAATACTCACATATAACTTTCCCCATAAAGATCTTTAATGTCATTAGGACAAAAATGACTGTTTCTAGGATGCATTTCCATGAGCTATAGTAAAAATGAAACTACCTCCTTTACCTATGGTTGAATCTATTTTACTGCAATTGGATTTTTTTGGAGGGGGTGGGGGGATGCTGATGGTTTTGACAGAACACGGGTATTTGAGGGAAAGCCAGTTCTAACAGACTATGTAGACTCTAACCAGACGGTTTCATGACAAAGCTCAGAGAGGGAGAAACAACAACTAGGTAAGTACAGAAAACATGGGCACCTGCAGGAATTTATGTTGCCACAAAAAGAATCCCAAACAACTCACAACTTGAGAGAAGCTCTCAAGTATCAGACTGAGCTCCAGAGTCAAATGTGTAACCACAGAGCTACCTCTCTTCTTAGCCATGAACAGACCACCTGTGATGTTCAGGTACTAGAAAGATAAATTACTTGTTGGTAGAATTGCCTTATTAAGGTTTAGGGCTTGATGTGCTTCAACGACCTCAGCTCCTAGGGAAGGTTAACAAAACTGCTCTACTGACAGTGTAGAAAAAGAATGCAGAATTCACAGACCACAATAACACCTGGCAGAAGTTCTTAGATAAGGAAGAAACTAACAAAGATAGCTCAGCTACTGTTTTGAATAAACTCCAACCGAGTAAAAGGCAACTATGGCAAGGAGAGATGACAAACACCTCAGACTACCAACCCAAGAAACCCACCAACCCAAAAGACCAGAAAGAATGAGTATGTGGACTACTTAGCAAAAGATTTCCAGGAATCACTTAACTAAAAGAAAGTAGAATACTGACTAATAACACAACTATGTAACTTGTAGCCAACAAACATTGCTGCCTTTGTTTACTGAAATGTATGTGATTTCATATTGATAATAATTTCTGCCCTATGGCAATTGTGCTAGCCCTCATTCTGTTTGCTACTTGTAGCAAACAGCATTACCTTATGGAAGGGCAGTGTTTCAATGACTTAAAACTTTTCTTTTTTCATTTTAATATATTAGCAGGTACACTTGATTTAATTAAAGGGAGGACTGTTGAGGAATACACTCAGCGCACACAGCTCGGGGTGCAGCTCAGGTTGAGCCCTGCATGGCACAGCCAGAGGCAAAAGGCCACAACCTGGTGACAACCCTTTACACAGCAAAGGGCACAGAGACCCGCGGCACAGTCAGCTGAGGGACTTGGAAATACAGCAGGAGCCAACAGTTCCAAGATGTACCCATGCACAGACTGAGGGGTCTGCTGACTTCCTCCAGCCTGAAGTGTCATTCTGCTGTTGCACAATGATTACATTATTTTAAGGACCTAGAGGTCTGAGACTCTGCTGTGGGAAGCCTGAAGCCAACGCAGTAAGAAAAATGATTTGACTGTGTGGGGTGTGCAGGGAGCCAAGCAGGGCATCCATCACCTCCCTGGTGCCACCTCTGTGGAGGGGCTTCAGTCCCAAGCAGGTGGTGCCAGTGTTGCTCACAGAGTTTCATTAACTCCTTTGTAAAAACATACTCCATCCATTTTGTATCTATACACACTGTAGTTAGCCAAAATGACAATAATCTTAAAAGAAGATAATCCTACAAAGGACTATCAAGAAATACTTATCCATCACTTGGCATAGATGAGATTGAGCTTTAACCAAAGGGAGCAAGAGAGCAACATGAATCCCTTTTGATTTTTTGTCTTGTACAGCTGAGGAAGTCTTTGCTGCATTCAATATGGTTTTTATTTGTAGTGAGATCATTTTTCTTCCTCTTTCATCAGAAAGAGGTTAAGATGGAAAAGAACCATGCCGGTTTTGCCTGGAGTAGAAATAATTTTTTTCAGTGACTAGTATGGGACTGTGTTTTTGATTTGTGTTGGCTTTCTTATTGCCAAACAGAAATTGCACAGTACCAAGGCTGATTTTGCTTTTCACCTAGCCACACAGGCAAACAGGCTGGGAGGGAACACAACCAGGACAGGTAACCCCCAGCTAACCAAAGGGACATTCTGGAGCATGTAGCATCAGGCTCAGTGTACAAAGTGAGAGGAAGAAGGAGGAAGGGGGGGACATTTCCAGTGATGGGGTTGTCTTCTCAAGTCATTGTTTTGCATGATGCTCTACTGGAGATGCCTGAGCACCTGCCAGCCAATAGAATTTATTCACTGCTCCCTTTCTCCTGCTTGTTTTGTCTCTGTGTGTGCAACTTTTGCTTTCACTATTGAACTGTCTTTAATTCATGGGTTTTGTAGCTTTTATTCTTCTAGTCCTTTCCCCAACCCTACTGGTGGGGGAATGAGGAAAGGGCTGGCTGGGTCTTGGCTGCTGTCTGGCCCAAACCACGGCAAAACAAATTGCAAAGAGAAAGAAAATTCTTCTACAAATGCAACCATCTAGTTGTTATTTCTCCATACCCTGTATTTTCATGAAACTCTCAAGATACTGTTTATAAACCCCTGTAAGTCACTACCCAACAAGAAACCCAAGGGCAGTGGCCAAACAATACTGACATCCCTAAAGCTTTCCATGGAGGGAAGTTATCCTGTACAGTTTAAGGCTAGGCTCTAGGGATCTCACTAAATTAAACCCACAAATATTTCTTTCTAGGATCGGCCTAAAAAAAACCAAAACCAAACAGTCTCTTTTCTAATGAGTAGGAGCCATACCAGCTGAAGAATAAAATAAAGAAAATTTGTTAAAACAGACAGAGCAAGCACCACACATGTGACCATTCTTCCAACTACAGCATCCTCAGAAATGCTCATGTTTGTCTTTGAATTAATAAGAGGTCCTATAGTTCCAGACTGCAGAATTGAGACAGATAACCCATTTCAAATGGTACTTGTGCTCACACTGTTTAACAACTGATCTCAGACAAAATACACTATATTTAAAGAAACCAATCTAAGGCTCCAGGCATTTTCAGTCAACAGCAGAAAAATCCGTGAAGCTACAGGTATCACCAGTTTATGTTTCTTTTGTTTACCCCTGGTCAAAAGCACAAGTTCCAAGAACAAATTCTGAGTCATGAAAACAATTACTCCACAATGGTATCTTCATACCTGCTGACGACTACTGAGATCCAGTTGCTTCCAAAACTGAAAATCTAAACAGAGGTCACGCCAATATTTACAGACTAATGACACAGAAAGGCAACGCTCATTCAGAGACAAGTTGGAAAATATCTGTAAAGAAAGAAAAAAAAAATTATTACCAATACATCCTGTAAAAGACAGAAAAGTATTAGCATACATTATAACACACAGACATACTTGCCCCCCACTTGTTTAGTCAGAGACAATAACAAAAATACCTATATCCCACAAGAACTGACAATATTAACAAGTCATATTAGCATAACCAACAATAGAATATATCATAAGTACTCATTTCACAGACTAAGTTTTAGAAGTGCTTCTGAGACGACACACCTAAAGAATTACAAATAAGCTTAGTGTTATTTGCAAGACTTTTCTAAAGTGCTTTCATTCCCATCCTGAAAAGGATGGGAAACCTTTCTTTTCAATTTTTAACTGAACTGGTAAGAAGAGTCATAAAGGAGAGGGGGCATGGGATGGTAGAGTAGATTAGCAGAGTAAATCAGTGTCATAGAACAGAACTGAAGCACAAAATTAGCCTTTTATACCCCAAGGTTTTGAGCACTATAGCAGCTGGCAAAAAAAGAATAAACTGTAACTTTACAGCAAGATCATAAATTGCTACAGCATGTGACACATTCATCCCTTTCTTAAATTTACTGTTGTTTATTAATAAATATAAAAAGAGGGTCTCTCAAGAGTTCATATGAACTTTTGTACCCTGTCAACACAAATGAACTCAAATCTACATGTGATCCTATAGTGAGAAAAGGCAGCAGTGGCATTATACCCACACAGGAGTACAGACTGCAAAAAATGAAAAAGTCCTCCCACTGATCTAAGCACAAGTACTAAGCAGAAGTACCATTGCCAATCTCAGGCAATTTTCTCAAGAAAATATGAAAACACTGGAGAGTGTCCATGGGAAACAATGAAGTCTAGCAAACATGAAAACATTGAAGGAAACTAATAGGACTAATTAGACAAGGAACAGCGATTGCAAAAGGGAAAATACACCAAAAAAAAAAAAAAAAGAAAAAAAAAAAACAGAGAGAAAAAAAAGGACTAATAAAGCATTGAACTACAATAGTAACTAACAGAACTTTGCATAACTGTACTCCTTGTTCTAGCAGCAGTTTTAAATATGTATAAATGTGTCTATCCCTAGAAGACCCCTTGATGAAGCAGAGTTCTAATAAGAGAGGAGAGGGTCAAATTCATGACGCTTTGTGACCTGCTTGCAAGATTTATCATTCTCCTCTTTTTCTAGCTATGAGAAACTTGCAGTCTCTTATGCAAGACCCCTCAGTGTTGAAGGATTGTGCACGAACCCCATTTTCCTGCAGGCCTTTGCCTGGCCATTACGAGTCGGTGTCTGCTTCTCATTAGGCAGCCAGTTAAACACAGCAGACAGAAGTGCAAACAAAACAATCACTGCCTGCTTTCTCCCTGCAGTTCTTGTCCATACTGGTGAACCCATGTGCAGAACCAGGAGGTGGCTGCAATCAGCACTCAAAAAATACCATCATCCTCAGTCAAGCAGAAAGAAAGTACTGAATAGCAAGCGGCAATTTGACATCTGACACTTCCCACAAAAGTGCAATTCTAAACATTAGAAAAAGTGACAGTCTGATGATGCTCAGTAATTCTAAGTTAGTAAGAATAGTAGGAAACTTGAATTCCTGCTACCAGCATGAAAGAGAAGACTGAATCTTTTAACAGTCATAAAAACCTTAGAAGAGAACAAAAGCAACATGATCCACATTATGTTCAGACATTTGACCAACTGGAATTGATATTAACAAAAGACATCAAGGTTGGCATTACAAAATACTTAACTAATTTTTACTCAAGTGGGAAATAAATATGTTTATTTATTGAAATACCACCTTTGAGAAACAAAAACTTGCAGTTCTGAAGAACAAGTAAACATGATACAGTAAAGATTGTTGCTAATACAGCTGCCACTGTTAAAATGAAAGTCCATAAATAATTTTGTGTTTTATTTTGTTAATCCTGGGTTGGCACACCCAGGTTTTGAGAGTATGGGGGCTATAAAGGCAGCTTCTCTGAGAAGCTGCTAGAACTTTCCCTCATGTCTTACAGAGACAGTGTCAGCCAGCACCCAAGATGGACCCACACTGGCCAAGGCTGAGACAGTCAGTGATGGCAGTAGCACCTTTGGGATAACGTAAGAAGGAGAAAAAAAAAGTCACTGAGCAAAAGCAAGTTGCTACCAGAGATGGAGTGAGAATGTGATGAAGAAGGAGCAGCATGAAGAAGGTATGATGGACTGACTGCAACCCCTATTCTGGTCCTTCTGAATGGCTAGGGAAAGGAGGTAAAGAATTGTGAATGCATTTAGGCCAAGGAAAGATAGAAGGGTTAGGAAAGATGTAGATTTTGTCTCATTATCCTACTCTGATTTGATTGGTAATAAATTCAACCAATTTCCCCAAGTTCAGTCTGTTTTGCCCATGACAGCAACCACTGAGCGATCTCTCCCTGATCTTAATTTGTGACCCTTTCCTCATGTTGCCTCTCACCAATCAAAGAGAGGAGTGTCAGGGCTTTGGAGGGGAACCTGGTGTCCAGCCAGGACCAACCTGCTACCATCTCACCAAAAGCTGAAAGTCCTCACACATCATAGACCTACTGCTAACCTGTTTCTCCTGCATGAAGCAGCTGAAGCAACAATAAAACAAGTTTGATTAAGTACTTCACACAAACAGTACTGCTGCATAGAAAACGTTCTGAAAAATTTCCAAAAGCATTTGTAGTCATGTTTTAGTCCACGCTGTACTTCAAGTCTAGAAGCAGAGACAATTAAGGAGTACAGGTGCAGCAAACCAACTTCCAAGAAAACAGTACGTGAGGCCACCAGGACAAGAAGAGAGACCAAGCCATTGCAGAAGTCCCAGGGTGCACAGGAGTACAGTAATTTCATAATTATAAGCCACACCATTTTGACTAAAATTTTGGTCCAAACCTAAAGTGCAGCTTATAATCAGGTGCGACTTATATATGGACAAAGAATGAAAAGTTGCTGTTTTAGGAGGACAGGTGTCTGCTGAAAAAGGCAGGAGCTTCTCTTAGAAATGGAGAATGTAAACACCCTCCCTACAAATTATTAGAATTTTGAAATCAAGGGGCTTTCAAGCAAAAATATGGTGATTAGAAATAACAGTTCTTTACTAGGAAATTAAAATAGAAATACAGTACTACAAAGAAACAAACTCCAAACCCTGACAAAGTCAGAGTACAACC
>PYHW01009435.1:1476217-1494067 GCA_013186435.1 Turdus rufiventris
AGTAAGCCCCGGCGATCCGCGATTGTGTTACTAAATGATGACTTTGTGATAGTTCGCCGCGAACGAAAGTGCGGCTAATATTCGGGTGTGGCTTATTTATTAACGAAAACATCAATGTTGCCGACACACCGGGAATGTGGCTTATACTCCGTGCAGCTTGTATACGTGAAATTACTGTAATTTGGAGAGAGGGTATTTACATTCTCCACTTCAAAGAGAAGCTCCTGCCTTTCTCAGCAGACACCTGTCCTCCAAACTAAAACAGCAACTTTTCATTCTTTGTCCATATATAAGCTGCACCTGATTATAAGCTGCACTTCCGGTTCAGACCAAAATTTTAGTCAAAATGGTGCGGCTTGTAATCGTGAAATTACTGTACTGTCCTCCTAACGGAAGGGAAGAGTCCTGACCAACAAGCAGAGTCACTTTACTTGCAGGAGCTCACAATGTTTTTACTCTCAGAAACCCAACTGTCCTCACTAAAAGACACCAGGTAGTACTTCTGAGTCATCATGCCAGTTTGAAAGCAAAGACTTCTAGAAAAACAAAGCAAAATCAACAAAGCAAAATCTGTGAAAGATCAAATATGGGTCACGCAACCTGAACAAAAGACGCAAATAAATAGGGAATGAAAGCAGAAGTTACATTTAATTTACTTTACATACCAACACTGGACAACTTGTAATCTGTTACTTTTCTCCATGCACTAAAATATAGTTTTGGAGATGCAGAACAAAACTTAAACAACATTACAGAAATTAAGTGAGTGTTAAGGCATCTATCACTGTCAAAAAAAGTAGAAATCTCATTCCAAGACATTTCTCCTCCATCACATAGCTCATTCTGTGATGTTAAAACTTACATGCTTCAACAAAAGTAACCTTTTTAAACACACCTCTGCAAAGCAAAACAACTGTTCTTGTAATTCTGCAATAAATCATAAAATGCACAACATCTTTCAGAAATTCCTTTTTGAAATAATGAGCATATACTGTCTTCTCTTTAGTTACTAGTCTACTGGCACACCTTCCCTTCACAAATTTGCCCCTCAGCTGTATTCCAGAAGCTCAGTAACACCACAATGAGCCTCAGACTGGTTCATTTCCCCATCAGAATCACAGGGTGACAGTAAGCTTCATGGGAAAAGCAAAAAACAATCAAGAAGCCAAAGAAAAACAAAACAAATCTGTAACAAACCACCTTGCTATGCTGAGCATTACTAAAGAAAAAGGAGTTCAGGTGAATTATTGTGAAATTAAAGGACATTTTACCTCCTAGCATCAGCCACAAAGGTTTAAAACCCATTCCATGTCTCATAGTGCTACATTTAAAAGTAAGACTCAACATAAACTTTAGCTAGTATTGCAAAAGTGACTCAATGAACTTGTAAATGAAGTCCAATCCAAATGATATATTTTGACACCTCTGTCTCCTCACTAGCCAAAAATAATTTTAAAAACAATTTTAAAACAAAAATTACAGTGCAACTATAAAATGCCCATGCAGTCTTTTCAGGTATAAACACCAGCATTCAAAAACTGGAAGACAAAATTAATGGTCTATCTCTAGTCTATCACCTATCACTCAGATCATCTTAAAATTTAGTGCTAGCAATACAGTGACAGTAGCAATGCCTTTTGTAGCAATCAACATTATTTAAAAAACCCCACGTTACATTATTATTGTAACAAACAAAAACTTCTAACTTACTGCAACAAGGGAAGAATGAGAAAAATAAGTAAAAAAGTACTGAGTAAAAGATACAAGAAAAGGAGTCAATATAATAGTAATATTATAAAAGGCTTCAAATAGCAGTAATAATATATTTATGAAAACCCTACATTAAATAAAATACACACACACACACACACTTACCTTCCTTTTATAGTGTATTAGCCCTAAGCCAAAAACTGACAGAGTCTGTGCTACAGGCACATGTTCATGCTTTATAAAAACAAGATCAGCAAACTGAGAAAAAGGACCTCAAAAAGAAGACATCATCTATTCTAGACACTTTTGTTTTGAATCAAGTTCAAGCACACGCCAAATATTCCCGATACACGCATTCCCCTTGATGTTAAAAAAGAGCAACAAATAGAAAAGCCAACTTGTTACATAACCTAAGAGACAGGAAATGACTGTTGACATGACCTGGAAAATGATACAATGTATGAACATTCAAATATCTCACCCAAATTAAGCAAGAGGCAGGAACACAGTTGAACTTTGTATCCATTTTCTCTTAAATAAAGATTGCATCTCAACCTTCTTTCTGAAGAACTATCATTCACTTTGTCCAGAATGCTCCAACTACTGTAATAGGCCCTGTTTTTTGATGTGTCTCACACTTGTTCATGGATTTTCTAAGGAGATCCCAGTGCCCACAGCCTAATGCAGGACTCCAGCACAGGCTTTAAAAGCACCAAGCACAAGAGAGAATTTCCTTTCTGTGTTTTATAGGCAGAACTCCTGTTAATACACCTCAGAAGGAAATGTGAAGTGTTTGAATTGGCATTCTCTCGTAAGTTCACAGCTCAGTCTGCACACCTTTTTTGATTAAACAGCACCACAGCAAAGAGTTAACAGAT
Organism: Turdus rufiventris; assembly: GCA_013186435.1. Taxonomy (NCBI): domain Eukaryota; kingdom Metazoa; phylum Chordata; class Aves; order Passeriformes; family Turdidae; genus Turdus; species Turdus rufiventris. The sequence goes on from PYHW01009435.1 coordinate 1,478,806, forward strand.
ACAACAGGAATATTTATTTTTCTAGTTTATTTTCCAGGAATAAGTAGCAGTGACACTTCAATAAGGATAAATTTGTCATATACAGCACAAAGTTTGCAGAACTTAGTCATATGCAGCAGAAGATTTTGTAATTTTCTGTAATGCATGCTTAGAAACAGCTCCCTTTTTTTTCATTCACACAGGTCTAGGACATGATTGAACTGTCTATACCTGACTGATCTATAACTCCTTGATTCTCCTCAAGTTTTAAAGAGAATGGCTTAAAAATTACCCTTTAGCCAAAGGTAATCACCCTCCTCTACCAAGATTAAAGGTGACATTTTGCCCACTATTGAACATTGTTTTCTCATATATGTTTCAGCATCAATATGAAAAGCAAAGCTGACTGTGGAATCACCATTCTTCATATTGACCAGGATACCTTTCAGTAGCCAGAGAAACTGGCACACTGCATCATGAACCTCCAAATTCTGCAGGGCCCATCAAATGATCTGCAGGCCAGCTTCAGTCAACAAACCCTTTCCCCCATTCCAAACCCTTGGGTTAGAGGAGACTGAACCACTATGAACAGCTGAACAGCACCTGAGCAGACAAAGTGGTAAGCTCTTAAAAAAGGAGTTCCTGATGTATTTCCTTGGGCTTGTCTTGAGGCCACTTAAAGACATTGGCAACTTCTGCACCAGCACCACTACATCAGAAGGTCAGATGTGGGAATCAAAAAAAAAAAACATCAGGATGTGTCTCCTGATGCTTCCCTGGATGGAATTGCTTGTCCTCGCATTAAGATTTGTGTCTCCTACCATAAAAAGCTCCGTAAAGATTATGGGGATATTGCTCTTCCCAAATAACAAAATAACACCTTTGGAGAAAGAATATCCTGAATATAATCCTATCTGTATCAAAATCCATCATAAGAAGGGAAATACAAATCCAGTTGACAGGACACCTGGTTAGACATCTGAAGTTAAAAGTTCCATAACAGTAGTATATCTTGGAAGCAAACGAAAAATCCAAAATAATGGAATAGTTAGGAGACACAGATAAAGATACGTGTCTTGTGTGCATGTGTGTATATATACATATAAAAAAAAGAAAAAAACACAAACCAAACTTGTTATACACCTATGGATTTAATGGCAAATTTGGGGGTGAGTAGGTTGCCTCCTACCACAGTGCTGGAAATAATGGCCTGTTTTTTCAAAGACATTGTAGAAGGAACTGGAACTACAGGGCAACTGTAGAGACAAAATCACTGGGGAAGGTAGATGTCTGTCCTGATTTCAACTAGGATAGATTTCCTCTCAGCTGCTGGTACAGTGTTTTGTAGCTGGTACAAAAGAAATGTATTGTGCATCACCTCAATCTCTCTTTCTTGCTCTTCTTATAAAAACATTGTTAGTAGCATACTTTATTTTTCTTCACTTATTAAACTGTTGTTATCACAACCCACATGTTTTTTTCCCCGGAATTCTCCATACAATCAGTCTGCGGATGTGGTGTGTGAGTGACTGCCTGGTACCTAATTGCCAGCTGGGGTTAAAACAAAACCCCTTGTTTGTAAAAAAAAAAAAAAACATAAAATCTCCATAACCTTGAAAGCACAGGTAAGAATTAAATACTGAGTCTATATAAAAAATAGATTAAATAACATTTAAACTAGTCCATAGGTAAGATGGACATGACATCTTTCACTATTAAAGTTATGGCAGAGTTATAGATAGGTATTTTTGAAAAAGTGAAACTGAATACATGGAAAAGTGCTCACACCATTGATTAAAAAGCATTTCAGCTACACTAATCAAATTAGTCCAGGTTCAAATCCTAAAACTGAATACCAAAGAAAAAAGTTATTTTTCATTAACAGTGGCAAACAAATGGATTCCCTTCTAGAAGAACTAGAAGACAAAGTTTCAATTTTGTAATCACTGATGAGATTAATTCAGATGATAGCTCATGTGTTATTTGCCTAGATTTAATTTGCATAGTGCATCCATGAAAGATGACATACCATTACTAACTCACTTATGAATATTTAAAGAAAAACAAAAGCAAACAAAACCAACAAACAAAACAAAACCCTCTCAAACCAACTAAACCTCCCACAGAATTAGTGTTATGTGCAAGACAGGCAGATAAGTAGGTTGCTACTGTTTGACAACAAAAGATTAAAGGAAGTATTTTCTACACTGGATATACAACTAGCAAAATATCAACACCCAGAATCATGTCTCTTACTCCATTATTATGTCCTGCTTTAAGTTCTGCCATCTGAGAAACTCCTGCAATCCTGAAAACTTATTCTCCAAAATTCAAAGGCACACTCACATCAGATTATGGAAAACATCAGAAACTCAGCTCCAGCTCTTTAGCTAATGTTTAGCTGAAGGAAGTCAGTACAGTGGTCAAGAGAGTAGCTTAAAAATGGAAAGTGGTTCCAATAGAGAACAGTATTAAAGGAACAGAAAGACAGCAAAAGGGACAGGAGAGGTGGGACTGTTGCTTGGATACACAGCATAAGAGGTTATGAAAGTATGTAATTCAAGAAGGCTGCAAACACTGTGGAACTACCAAGGCCAACATTGATCAGCAATACAAACTGTTTAATAATCAACACTGAAAACTTTTCTGTGTAGCTCCAACACCCACGGAAGCACTAACTACAGTGACAGGCCCCCTTGGCGAGTACTACACAAACGATGCAAGGAAATGTCAACTCGTGAAGGGCACCTTACGAAGGCACAGTCAAAACATTTACGAGGCAGCTCCTGGAGCTGATTTGTACGTGCACCTCCAGGTAACGGCTCACGACGCCATTTCCAACGACAAACACCCGGGACAAAAAGCAGACGACACCCCCAGAACCGCATCCCCCAAAGCCAGGCGCTGAGGTGCCGGCCTGCTCCGGTTCCCCCCTGCACGGAGCGACACCGGCGCCCCAGGGACTAGCACAGCCCCTTCCCAAATCCATCCCCACCTACCTTGAGTAGGATGGAAGGCGGCAGCTGATTGATAACCGGGGTGGGCGGCGGCGGCAGGTCCCGGCAGCCGTCACCAGGGAACTCCAGAGGCTCCTCGCAGCCCGCCTCGCCGCCCCGCTCCTTCTCCTCCTCCCGGCCCAGCTCCTTCTCGTCCTGAGGCGCGGGAGGCGGCGGCGAGGCGGGCTGTCCCCCGCCGCCCTGCCCGGCGGTGCCCCCGCCGCTCTCCCCCGCGGCGCCGGGCAGGGCGAGCAGCTGCGGCTCCGCCGGGCACTGGCAGGCGCCGGGCTCGGGCTCGGCGGCGGCGCAGCGCGGCTGCTTGCAGGGCGGGCAGGCGGGCAGCCCGGCCCCTTTGCGCTTGCACACCATCTCGGAGGAGACCTCGCCGGGCGGCCCTAGGAGGCCCCGAACTGGCGAGGGCAGCAGGCCGGAGAGGAAGAGGCGCTGGCAGCGGCCCGGAGGTTCCCAGGCGGCGGGCGCCAGGCGCAGGAGGCGGCGGGCGACGCGCTGCTCCGCGGCGGTCAGCGACACGTAGGGCGGCGGTGGCAGCAGCAGTAGCGGTTCCCCGGCGGGCAGCGGCTGCTCCGGGGCGGGCGGGCTGGCGCCGTGCACGATGAAACACAGCATGCAGGGCCCGCGCAGGAAGCAGCTCCGGCTGCGCGGTGGTACCTTCCCCCGCGGGCGGCGGCGGTCCCGGCTCAGGCTACTTGCCTCCTTCGAGAGCAGGTGGCCCATATAGGAGGGGAAGCGGCGGCAGCGGAAGGGCGGGTGTTACCTGCGGGAGGCGGTGCTGGGAGCTGACATGCTGCCGGCGGGCCGGGGCAGGAGGCGGCAGCGGCGGGGCTGGTTCCGGGACGCCGGGAGGGAGCGAGAAGCTTCCGCTACCGCCGGGCTGACCTCCCCCGGGGAGCGGGGGCGGTGCTCCGAGGGCCGGCGGTGCTGCCGCCTGCGGCCGCTGTGGGCCGGGAGGCGCCGCCGCGGGTGGGTGCCTGCTGTGTGTCACACCAGCCAGCTCGCTGTGTCAGCGCGGCTCTGCAGACCGCATACGGCACGTACGCCTGTCATAGATGCGTGTATGCGTTATCTCGGAGTCTTTAAGGGGGTGGAAGGCACCTCTGGAATCATCGCGGCCTACCCTGCTGCCGAGCCAGGGTTACCTGGAGCAGGTATCGCAGGAACGCGGCCGTGTGGGTTTGAGAGGCCGTGGCCTGTTCTAGTGCTCGGCCACCGTCGACTTGGCCTTCTTGTCCAGATGGAACTTGCCATGTTCTAGTTTATGGCCACTTCCCCTTGTCGTGGTATCAGGCAGCACTGAAAAGAGACTGACACCATCCTCCTGGCTCCAGCCTTGAAGATATTTATGCACATTACTGACAACGCCTTTTGCTCTTCTCTGGAGTGAACAGGCCCATCTCCTGCAGTCTCTCCTTACAAGAGAGATGTTCCAGACCCCATCATCATCTTTGTGGCATCTGTTGGACCTCCTCCCTTAGCTCAGTGCTATATATATATATATATATATATATATACAAGGCATATAAAATACATGGCGTATTTTTGAGTAACTGAAATAATTTTTTTTTGTGCTATACTTTGTAGTCAAATGTGTGAAGATCCCTGCCCTTTGGTCTCAGGTCACATGCAGGACAGTGGCCAAAGTTTTGCAGTACTAAAGCAACACAAGCTTAGAGACCACCAAGAGGGAGTCTTCCAAATTTTCCTCTGTCAACATCATCTTCCCACCAACACTTCCCAGAAAATACTTATTTTCTGCTATTTTAATTCATTGTACATCCAGAAATCTCCTATGCCCTCCTGCAGACACTCACCTCTAACTACAGTGTGTTAAACTCGATGCTGGTGCCCTGGTGTGTAAATCCTTGCTGGAGGCTGCTCTGCTTTAATTAAAATTCTGCTTAGTGCCTAGCAAAAGCAATTTGTTTCAGCATTCAGTTCTAAACAGGTGACTTAGCTATATAGGTTTAAATATGTAGTTTAAATATATGTGCAGTTTTGTCTTTAGTAAAAGGTGTTTGGGAAAGGAGAAGTCAAATTATAGCTGGAGTATATACAGCTCCGTACTAATATTAAATAGCAAAGGGCAGAAGAGGAAATGCAAAGTATTTATATTGTGTAGCACATGTTTTGGCCTTTTGCCCAGGGATGAGTTGAGTTAGAATTGAAATACCCATGCTGCTATTATTTTTGTTTGCTACCTCTATTATTAGTCTTCAGCAGCTCTGTAAAAATGTTTCCTATGAGAAAAGTACTAAATATACCTTTGGATAAAAGCAGAGCAATATAATGTTTTGTTTGGATCTATAATTCAGTGAGCTTCATCAATATAAACCACAGCAAAATTTTGCAAAAAAAAAAAAATGACAAGGCCTTTTCTGCTCTGTTGGAAGAATGGGTTGAAAGCAAAAGATAGCTGGAAGTAACTCTTAATGAGTCTCTGTGAACAGCATTCCTCTTACATGGACTGAGTTTAACAGTGCCTGCTCTGCACTTGTGTCACCCAGGTGTTGCTTCAGGGCTCCTCCAGTTAGCAAGGTAATGGACATAAATTCTCTCTTTGTGCCTTAGCCATTGGTTTGTGGCTGTCACAGCTGCCTGCCAGTGGTGGCTCACACATTCCCTTCTCCCACAGACTGCAAAATTTTACTTCAGTATGTAAAAACAAAAACTGTTAAAAAAAGATGAAACTCCAAGTCAAATCTTCAAACCAATCAGAACTCAGAATAAATACTGGCTGCCTTTAGCTTCTCCAATATGTGTCCTTCTAACACAGGCTGCAATACTTCAAGAACTGCTCCAGAGTGGAGCCCTTCCATGGGTCCAGAGGTCATGCCAGGAACCTGCTCCAGAACAGGGCTCTGATGGATTCGATGTGCCTTTGGACATCCACCTGCTCCAGCAAGGGATCCTCCATGGGCTGTTGGTGGTTTTGTGCTCCACAGTGGACTCCTCCACAGCTCACAGTGTCTTGGACTCAAGTTCACACTGGAGTTCCAGCCTGTCCAGTACAGCAGCACAGGAGCACAGATGGCACTGAGCACCCTCCAGCCCAGGCACTTTGCCATGGCTGTCACTAAAGTGTTCCCAGGCACAACACGTTGAGGTGACCAGCAGCAGCAAGCAGCAAAATCAGACCAGCCACTTACAAGCACTGGGTTCCAACAGACCAGCAGGAAAGTGAGGCAAGCACGGTAGCCTGCCAATTCGTAGCTAAACAGCAGTAACAGCTACAAATTCAATGTAGCACATTCCAATAAAATCTGCCATTATTTCAGCCCTTCATGCACAACACTGGGTGCCAAAACAACTGACATGGTATGACCCCAGCTGTTCTTTTTTTCGTTTTAGTCACTTGTTTTTCTTGAGTTTTACTTCTTTTCTCCTTATTTTGTTTTCATTTCTCTCTTTTCCTTGCAATTCAATATTACTACTATTATTAGTATTTCTAACTTATTAAACTCCTGTTAATTACCTTAGCCCGTGAGTTTGTTTCTCACTTTCACATTTCCAGTTCTTTCCCTCTCCCTCTGGGGTGGGGAGTGAGAGGGACTGAGCAGCTGTGTTTCTCTTAGTTGCCAGCTAAAATTAAACCACAACTGCGTTTGTTAGTGTATTCGGTATATGTTATGTTTGTAAGTATATTTGGTATGATTATTTTCCCTTCAAGTAGATTACATGATCACAGAATCCATTCGTTTGGAAAAGATCTCTGAGATGATCAAATCCAACATTTTACCAAAAACCACCATATCAACTAGACCATGGCACTAAGTGCCAGTTCCAGCTTTTCCTTGAAAACACACCTATAGGAATAGTGACTCCACCTTTTCCCTCGGCAGCTCTTTCCAAGGTCTAATCACCCTTTCTGTGAAGGAATTCTTCCTAATATTCAATCTAAATCTCCCCTAAAGCAGCTCCTGTCCTGTAACTGGTTCCCTGGGAGAAGAGACCCCACCTGGCTACAGCCTCGGGTCAGGGAGTTGCAGGGACTAATAAGGTACTCCCCAAGCCTCCTTTTTTCCAGGCTAAGTGCACTCATATTCTTCACCTGCTTCTCATCAGACGTGTGCTCCAGACCCTTTCCCAGCTTTTTTCCCTTCTCTGGACACACTCCAGCCTCTCAATGGCCTTCCTGAATTGAGTGGCCCAGAACTGGGCACAGCACTCAAGGTGTGGCCTCACCAGTGCCCAGCACAGGAGGATGGTCACTGCCCTGCTCCTGCTGCCCCACTATTGCTGACACAGACCGAGTGCCCTTAGCCTTCTTGACCACCTGGGCACAGCTGACTCATGTTCGCTTGCTGTCAACCAGCATCCCCAGGTCTTTTCCATCAGGCAGCCACTCTGCCCCAGCCTGTAGCACTGCAGGGGTTTTTTGTCATCTTGTTGAACCTCAGACCATTGGCCTCAACCCATCAATCCAGCTTTCCAGATCCCTCTGCAGAGACTTCCTGCCTTGTAGCTGACCAACACGCCCATCCAAACTGGTGTTGTCTGTGAATTTGCTAATGTTAGACTCAATCCCCTCATCCAGGTCATCAGTGAAGATATTAAACAGTACTGGGCCCAACACTGATCCTGGGGGCATACCACCAGTGACCTGAGGCCAGCTGGTTCCAGCATCATTAACCATCATTCTTTGGGCCCAGCCATCCAAACAGTTCTTAACCCAGCCAAGAGTGCGCCTGTCCAAGCTGTGGGCTGCCAGCTTTTCTGGGGAGATGGAATCAAAGGCTTTGCTGAAGTCCAGACAGACAACACCCACCGCCTTTCTCTCCTCCGCCTGGTGGGTCACCTGGTTAGAAAGGGAGATTTTTATTCCCCTGGTATCCCAGAATTACTTTGTAAAGCTGGGCCACCATTAGCAGACATAATGTGTAACAGAAGTTACAGTATTTCTGAAGTTGTTGCATGTATAAAATTTTTATCACAGTAGTAGGCAAGTTCCAAGGCAATTATGCTGCGGGGGTCAGGGCATCAGTCAGGGCAGGACAGGGCTTCACCAACTGTGACCAGAGACAAACTTTACCACATCCCAGTTGTTTTCAGACGTCTTTATTACATAAACCTACATATTTATGTCTAGTTATTTCAATCAAATAGATATTCAATGTGCCTCAAAGGTTTGCAATATCTGTAGGCAGAAGGAGAAATTCTTTTTATTCTTTTCAGTCTTCCATCTGAAGTGGAGACATACAGTAGTTTCACCACTATAAGGCGCACCCTTTTGACTAAAATTTTCCCCTGAACCCGGAAGTGCACCTTATAGTCTGGTACGCCTTATATAATGTACAAAATTGCGAAATTTGCTAACCTGGAAGTGTGAGCCCACAACAGTCCCGAGCCAAGCAGAGCCCGCCCGGCGGCGGCATCGGGCCAGCGCTGGGCCAGGGTGAGCCCGATGGCATCGGGCCAGCGCTGCCATGGGGGGAAAGCTGGCAGTGGCGGAGAAGCCCGGGCATGGGGGGGAAAGCTCCGTGGAACAGCCTGGGTGGGGGTGCGAAAGCCGGCGGCATCGGGGCAGCGGCGGTATGGTGCAAGCCACCAGCATCAGGGCTGCACTGGCGTGGGGGAAAAGCCCAGGAGGATGCGGGGCTCCAGGAGTGTCAGGGAGGCGCGGGGCTCCTGGAGCTGCACGGGGCTGCTGGAGCGCTGGGGCGGCACGAGGAGGGAGGGAGCAGGCTGCTGCAGAAGCCGCAAGCTGCAGCCACTCCGAGCCACCATGAAACCTCGGCTGCTCTGATCTACCGCGAAACCGTGGGCCCCCTTGAGCTGCTGCAGCCCCGGTGCTGTGGGAGCCCTGTGCCCCCCCGAGCCGTGGGAGCCCCGTGCCGCAAGGGACAGATGGCAGGACAGCTCCACGGAGCCACGAGGGGGAACAGCATGGTGGCACAATGGAGCCATGAGGGGGAACAGCATGGCGGCACAACAGAACCGCGAGGGGGAACGGCACGGCAGGAGTGCCAAACTGAGTGAGGGACAGGCGGCACAGTGGAAGTGCTGAGTCGAGCAAGGGAATGGCACGGCGGCTCCACGGAGCTGCAAGTGGGAACAGCACCACGGCAGCACGGAGCCGCAAGGGCGAGGCGGCCCCGTGGCTGCGCCGAGCCACGCCAGCTGGCATTGGGGGCGGGCGGGAGTGCCAGGGCCCACTGCACGAGGAGGGTGCCTGGGGCTGCCTTTGAAAGCATATGCCAATCTGTGAAAAATGTTTGCAAATTTAGAACTTGAGAGTAAACTCTACGATCGCGGGATTCCGTTACTAATTCGTTATTTTGTTGTGCGCAGCGCGGCTCCTTGCTGCAAAAAAAAAGCACGCCTTATAGTCCGGTGCTCCTTGTATAATGTACAAGGTTGCGAAATTTGCCGACTTCCAGAGGTGCGCCTTGTAGTCCAGTGCGCCTTATGGTCATGAAATTACTGTACTTCTCGCAAAACACCACCCACTTCAATTTCTGTACTGTGCAATCCAGTCTAATCAAGATCTCCTTCAAAAAGAGAGTTATGTAAGTACCATAACAAAGCTTTGGGTTTGCTTTTTTTTTAAATAATCTGGGCATAACTTTTTTAGATACAAACATAGAGGGAGAGTCTAGCTCATGTTTCATGATGGTAGACTGTTCTTTTTCTAACAGACTGCAAGAGCCAAACAAATTTTAATTACTCTGGTAATTTAAATGAATGATGAGAAATACAAGGAAGCAGGAGGGTGCTTCTAGTCTATGCAAGGGTTTTAACACTGAGTGTCACTGTTGCTTCATGGAAGGCAAGCACAGTAACCACCTGTTGAAGAGTAAAAGCAGAATGAAATATTACATGTCCAAATATCAGCTGTGAAATCTTCACTGCATAATGTCTGAAAGCAGATGTAACTAATAGTTCATTTCTTCATTACCACTACTTATATTTCATTAAATTAGAAGTCATGTGAGACAGTAAAATGAGACACCTGAAAGCTACTGCAATTTCGTCTCAGAAGTAAGCAGTAAAATCCCCTCAATTTGTGATAGTAAGAATTTATTACACACATAGCACAGAAATAGATAGGACATTTTTCATTCTTATCTCTGTGCATATTTAAATAGGCACAAACACTGGTGACTCAAGGTAAGTATGGTATTTAAGTTTGCACTGCAAGGCAACAAGAAATTTTTTAAGTTACCATGTTGAATCTAGTCCTGATACCCCTTAAGTGCATGTTCATCTGTATTTCAGGACTGACCTTTGGAAAACAGGGTCTATAATATTTGGCCATATTGCCCATGTTGAGAGATAGTAGTTATTTTACTTAAGTGAGTTTGAAATAGAATTAGTTTCATTGACTTAGGAAGTTATAACACTGTGTGATTTAGTGTGTTTATTCTCTTTGCATAGCTTAGCTTGCTTATTATCAGTAGCTTTGAAGCGGTGTGTTAGGAATGTCATTATGAAACAGATGGAAGGAAATAGCAGAATTTCCAACTTTGTTTTAGAAAAAGATTATAAGCTCTTTTGTAAAATCCTAGTTGTTTCACTTTTGTGCTGGTTTTAGCTGGAATATGCTTAAGTTTCTTCACAGTAGTTTGTAGGGGACTGTGTTTTGATTGGTGACTGAAATAGTACTTAGAAATTTTGTTTATTGCTGAGAAGGGCTTGTAGAGATCCAAGGGTTTTTTCTGCTTTTCTCTCCATCCTACCAGTGAACAAGGAATTGGGAGAGGACTTAGCAGGGACAGTATACCCCAGACCATGTGACATCACATTCAGCAGTGAAGTGGGGCGAAGATGAAAGGAGGCAGAGTGACATTCAGAGTGATGGCGTTTCCTCCCAGGTCACTATTATGTAATGGAGCCCTGCTTTCCTGGGAATGGCTGACCACTTGCCTGCCTATAGGAGGGGAATTAACTCCTTGTTTTCCTTTGCTTGCACATTTATCTATCAAATTGTTTTTATCTGTGTCCAGAAGTTTTCTCATCATCACCCACCCGATTCTCTCCCCCATCCCACAGGGAGCAGGAGCAAGGGGCTGTGTGGGTTTCAGCTGCTGGCTGTGGTTGCACCCTGACGGTGCCCTTGGTCTATGTGGGTGTGAACGGATGTTCCTCAGTTCTCCATTCCTGAAGACCTGCCATTTTATCAACCTCAAAAGTGCACAACTATGGAACAGTAATGTATTGTTGGTGGAGGGTAGATCTCCTCAGTTAAAAGATTAGACTAGGTTTACCCACACTCTGAATTATTCTCGCTTCTGCTTAGGCAGAGTACTGGAGATGGAGAAAGTACCCTTCCTCCTGGCTGATTTTGCCATAGAGAGGAATGCGTAGTTGCTGGCAACAACAAAGAAAGTGTTGACTGTGCTGCACTGGATGAGCAGTGATAAGGAACTACAGGCATAGGAATGAGGAAAAAGAGAGAGGGGGAAGATAAAAAAGGAGTGAGCAGTTATCTTCCTTCACCCTCTGCTTTCAAATGTGCATTTGGAAAATAGTAAGACAGACTGCCTCTTACAATAAACCCAGAGATAAAACAATTTGAGGGGACTAATGCCTTATGGCCCTTATCCTGAAAACATAAGAGACTGTTAGTTTGTACAGTGTGGGAGATTTGTATTTTTGAGGATGTAGTGGAAAAGTTGGCAAGATTTCAGAAGTCATTGTATGTTTGATGAATTACATAATAAAATTTCTGAAGATACTGTTCTTCTGGAAAAAACTGATTCTTTGGATGGTGGGAGGAATACTTTAAAGGGTAAGTTCCCCCCACACCAAGGCTGCATATGAAAATACAGAATTTTCAAGCATAGTGATGAGGTAAGATGTTCTCTGAAATCAAAGAGCTCACACCTAGTAAGAGATGCCAGTTTCAGACACAACACAAGCAAAAAGTGAAACATTATGGAATCTGTAAGGACATAATGTAGAATTTGAGTCCAGTCAAATTCTGGTTTAATTATTTTCCTTGCAGGATATAAATGAATATAAAAAAAATCTATCTAATTTTGACTGACTTGCTTACTTAATTGAAAATGGCAGTCAGGATCTGGTTGGTTGGTTTTTTTTGTTTGTTTTTTTTTTTTTTTGTTGGCTGGTATTCTGTTGTGTTTGCACTCAATACAGTATTTATATATATTATCAAATACCATATCCTACCAGAATCATAAGATAGCAACAGCAGTTCTTGTTATGAAATTTTCTTTTTAAATAAAGGTATCTGGTTTTGTACTCTAATAAATTTTAAAAAATATGTCTCAGTGTTTGTCCTGGTTTAACCGCACCTGCAGCCCAGCCCCATGGAGACAGTCTCTTACTGCCCCACCAATAGGGAGAATCAAAAGGATCACAGCTACAAAGCTGATGTGTTGAGATGCAAACAGTTTCATAGGGAAAGCAAAAGCCACACACACAAGCAAAGCAACACGAGGAATGAATTCCCTGCTTCCTGTGGTTGAGCAGGTGTTCAGCCACTTCCAGCAGAGCAGGGCCCCATCACACTAATGGTGACTTGGGAGGACAAACCCCATCACTCCAAACATCCCCCCCTCCTCCTTCTTCTCCAGACTTTATACACTGACACTGATGTCACAACATCTGGCAAATCCCTTTGATCAGTTTGGGGTCACCTGTCCTGGCTGTGTCCCCAACCACCCACACACCCCCAGCCTCTTTGCTAACATGAAAAGCAGAAAGGGCCCTGACTGTGCAATCCCTGCTCAGCAATAACAAAAACATCTTTGTATTATCAACTCTGTGCTCAGCACAATTCCAAAGCACAGCCCCATACCAGGTACTGTGAAGAAAATTAACTCTACCTCGGCCAAAATCAGCAGTGCTTAGATGAAAGGCTTGGCTACTTATTGATTCCTTACAAGTTAAACTCTTCATCGCAATCATTGTATTGTTTAATTCCTCATGTGATTCTCATGGTTGAATGGAGGCTATGATTCTCATGACTGAATCTCAATTTCAGGGCACTTCACAATGAAAGTGAAGGTTAATGTCACTACTCTGATGAATATTTGGGTAGTGTATGCTGTGAATTATCTGTTTGCAGAGGTACTTTGCCATATCTGTTCTGCAGATATAATCATCTGATGCTCAAATGTCACCTTAAAGTTCTACTTTGCTGGAAGAAAAAAGCTGAAATATGACACATAATTTCAACCCATTGAATTGCAATAGTTTACACTCTGCTTCCACAATGACCTGCTTGTCTTGAGAATACACAGTATGCATACTTGGAAGTGCTGGGCAGGTCTCTTGTATGGCTGTAATCTTAACTGCCTATCTCTCATTACAGCTAGGGAAAGAGTTGAATGGTTTCATTAATGTTTTGCCCAAAATAATATCTAGGTGTGTTTAGGTAGTGGTAACCTTATTCCCAAAGGTAGAAGGCAAAATTTGAAGATCTCCTTCATTATCTCATATAACACATCAATCTGAAAGATCTTCAAAATAACCAGTTTTTTGTTTACTTGAGGTGACGATCCCCTCAGTAACTAATAATCCTTGAACTTGTAAACATGAAGAATGGTCTGCCTGAAGATGGCAGTATTTGATTTGGAAGAATAAATCCTGGAGAGAAATGCAGCTTGGATCCTGTTTTATTATTCATCATACCGTGGCACCTAAGTGACAGGTTGTCAATAATTAAAGGGAGGATAGGAGAAGAGAGGGCACGTTTCACAGTCTTCTGACCTGCCATAATTTCTCCTTCTCTCTCAGCATAAAGATTCTCTAGTGAGTGTGTAGTAATAATCTATTTCCAGGTGTTATAACACTTGCATTCAAACCTCCAGAAATCCTTACCTAGGAAATCTCTAATTTCTTAAGGTTTTTCTTTTTAATAAATTACCAATTAAGATTTGTCCTTCGATGAAGTGACGAAGATAAAAATATCAGCACTATAATGTTTCCTTTTCACAGTTTTTATGTTTGAGCATACATTGAATTTAGTATCGAGGTATTTCAAGGTTAGCTATGAACTGCCATATTTAAGTTAAAATTTTATGCAACTACAAAAGGGCTGCAATCTTAAGAGAAAAAGGAGATAGCTTACTAATTAATCTCTCTAGATATCTTTCAGTAATTCACAGAATAATTACTGTTGCCTTGTTGCAAGTTTCTTCTTTACAGGAGCATTATGTAAAAAAATCATGTGTAAATAAATAAACAAAAAACAAAAGCACAAATCAAAATAGAAGTTCTCTTAAACGGAAATCCTGACCCAGTCTTATTTTCAATGTATTTGTGGAAATCCTGTCTGTGTTATGCATGTGGACTTTTTTCACCATTCCAAATAATTAATTTAAGAGGGTTACATGAGTGAAAGAAACTCTTGTTGATGCTTTGGTAAAAGACTGCACAATACTCCCAAAGTCAACGCAAGTGGAAAGTTAGTAACTACAATGTTCCTGGCTGCTAATAGACTTGAGAAATTAGTTTCTGGTAACCTTTTACTATTTATGACAGTTGCTTCCAAAGTAGAATTGTGATTCTCAAACTGGAGTTTGAGTCTTGCAAGATCAGAAGAATGGTAACTAGTGAGGTTCCATAGGGCTCTGTCTTAAGCCCTGTGTGCTACAGCATCTTCATAAAGGACTTTGGCAAAGGATTTGAAGGTACACTAAGTTTGCAGATGATACAAAATGGGGAGGAACTGTTGATTCCCTCAAAGGTGGTGAGGGCCTGCAAAGAGACCTCAAAAAAATAGAGAGATGGGCAATCACTGGCTTGGTGGAGTTGAAAAAGGATAAATACTGGATTCTACACCTGCAATGGGACAACCCTGAAGTTGTGCCAGGGGAAATTTACAATGGACCCAAGAAAAATGTTTTTCACCCAGACAGTGTTTGGGCACTGGAACAGTAATTTAGAGGTTATTAAAGTAATTTAAAAGCATTAGAAAAGATGGCAGGAATTTTTAAAAGCTGTTGAGTGTTTCAGGGGATGGCTACCAAGCAGGATTCTTACATGTACTTTTAAGGGCAAGCAAGGAAACCAACCACATCATTGCTGTTTCTGCCATATACTTCTAAGGAAGAGGAGCATTGTAGGAAATTTGCATTGTAGGAAAATTATATTACCAGCGGGCACAGACAGAGAATGCAATCTGTCTAGGTATAAGATATCTAAATATAGACACAGATGCTAAAACCTTCTGAAAACAACACCTCCCAAGATAAGAGTCTCTCTTATATAAGATTACAGTAATTTCACGACTATAAGGCGCACCCTTTTGACTAAAATTTTCCCCCAAACCCGGAAGTGCTCCTTATAGTCCGGTGCGCCTT
>PYHW01009435.1:1502937-1525266 GCA_013186435.1 Turdus rufiventris
AACTCCCAATGGGATGCAGTAATTTTATCAGTCCCACAGTGGGACTCAATGGCCATTAGCAGAAAATGACTCACTGGAGGAAGGATGGTTTGTGAAAAGATAAAGAACAATGCCCTGTCTGGTTTCAATGGATGGCCCATTAGCAGAATATCTTCTGTGGAGATAAGGATCACTGCCCCCACCCTTAACAGATGGTGATAGAATAAGACAACTTTTATCACACTCTGTATTGCAACCCAAGACAGTTGCTGACACCCAGACTTGCGGTTTATAATCAGGTGTGGCTTATAATCGTGAAATTACTGTAATTTGTTCATCTACTGATTCATTCAGAGTCTGCCATATCTGGACAGCTGGGCATGTTCAGTGGGGTGGCTGAGCTACAAAGAAGAAGGTACGTCTTTGTTCTGCCTAGGTTGCTCTGTGTCTGAAGGGAAAAGACCTTACTTCCCTGTGGGTCTCTGCAGCATGGGCTGGCACAGAATATGATGACAGGTTACAGGGCGAGGCCGGGTAAAGAAAGTGACAGAGGGTATATTGAAACTCTGACTTTCTATGCAGATTTGGAGAGTCCTGGAGAGTAAGGAGGCCAATAAAAGTTTTTCTATCTCAATATGTGCCTAAATGAGATTAATGCCTTGCCATGAGCAAACAAGGCAAGGACATATTCCTGTGGAAAACCTTTAGCTAAGTCTGTCTGCATTTCCTCCATGTTTTATAAAAGCTTTGCCCTATCCTAGTTTGTGCTTAAATGAAAGACAACTTTAAACATTCAGAACCACTTTGTTGTACAGGTGGAACTACTTCAAAATTCTCATCAAACCATTTTCATTGTACCTATATAGTTGTGTAATAGCTACTTCTGTCATCTTGCTAATGTCACAGTGCTTTCAAAAAAGGCAATTGTTCTTTGAGTAACATGTATTTATTATTTGTAGTCTATTTCCTGAGTATTTTGTAAAACATTTTGAAGGGACTCATTAGTGGGATAGGGATATCATTAATGAATATACCAGCTGAACATATGTGAATAGGATGATCTCATTTTATTTATAGTTTCACAGATGATAGAAATGAACGCTATAGGCCAGAGGTTAACACCAAATTGTTTTCTGTTACATTCAGTAACTCAGAGAATTAAAGTACAGATATATAGAACAGAAAAAAAAACAACCTACCACCCTTCTGCCACATTAAGCCTTTTCCTTGTATTACAGCTTTTAAAAAGCTTTATCTTTCTCTAGAAAACAAACAAAAGGTGGAAGGAGCGAAAGAACCCAGAAGTTGAATCCCACTCCAAATTCTATTGACCATAGCTGTTTGGCAGGTCTATTGTACTGCATACAGCAGAGCATTTTTTTTTTTTCCCACCTCTTCTGAGATGTCACTTCTGTATTGTTTACAGTGCTTTGTTCCTTGCTGATGTGTACCATCTGTGATGCCTTGACTCTTTTCCTCCTATTTTTTGCTGGCAGGGCCATACTCACTCTAGGAGGACATCACAGAGGATACTGAAGGACCAAAAAAGAGGGCTAAATGTGACTCAAACTATGCAATTGCAGAGGGGTCCTAGGCAAGATGTGCTTCTGTGGGCATACCCAGCAAGGTTTGCCTCCTACTATGAAAGGAAGGAAAAATATGTTTTTTATTTTCCCTTATGAGTTTGGAAATATTACTAAATCTAAAACACAATCTGGGACTTGGTTTCCTCTCCATACAAAAGTTTGATACAAACAGCAGAAATACAAGTATGTCACATGGGTTGCAAACATTTCGTTAGGGAAGTCATTTCAACTGAACAGCTTGACATAGTTTAGTTACTAGTTCTCATCAGAGCTTTATAGAGATTTGGCTTCCACTGAGTTATTAAGAAAAATATCAAAATCCAGGGCCAAAGATTTTTTTCAGAAAAGTCTGTGTGCCCTTTTCACAAGTCTGTGTGCCTTGCACATCTGGCACCATTTTAAAGTCTGATAGAAAGACTTTTTAGTCCAACTGAGTCCTTCTCGCAGTATTAGTCGTTCATACATAAAGGGATCATAAAGTGCCATGGACAGATGTAATGTTGTGCTAAGCAACTGAAGATAAAGAAGATACCTACAAAAATCCAGGTCTATAATCATCAATACACTGTCAACCTTTTGGACAAACTTTTTTTGACAGAAGTACAGGGCTGTTCTTACAGTGAAATTATTTAGAACAGATTTGTTTGCTTCTTGGCATCTTCCTTTGCATTCTTCTATCATACTGTCCTACGTCTCAAGGCTACCAGTCTTGGGACTAGGAGCAATTCTATATTTAACTGCCTTTTATATTTTTAAGGAATATTATTATTGTGATTGCCTCAAATAAAAATGGGGTGGGGGTTGTTTTGTTTTGTTTTGTTTTGTTTTTAAGGATTATCCATTTGTCCACAATACTATTCTTCACAGGTACATAATCCAAGAGTCTTCCAAATACAAAGCAGGAATTAATGCATTTTCTAGACTGACATTTGCAGTTTCTCTGTCTGCCTTTCAAATATCTGTTCTCAAGGTAATGCCGTCATTGATGCAGTCATGTTGCTGCAGGCATACGATGTATGTATAGTGCAATAGTTCACCCAGCAGTTTTATTTTGTGGGGTCCTTCCATTGTGCTGAGAAATTCAGAGATAAGTGGTCAAAAAAGTTACAAGATTACAGAAAATCTTCAGCTCTTTGAAATCCTCTCTGAAAGTTGTGGGTGTAATATCCCATGGCACCTGCAGGGGATACTGTATAGCCAGTACTTTAGGTCAAGGGCACATTTGTACCCCGTAGTGTCAGAGGTGCTAGGTGCTGAATAAAAATGTATTTTCTACCTTTGACAGGCAGTATTCAGTGAATTACACTGACATTTCCTCCAGTCGAGCTATGAAAGTCAAACACTCACACAATGAAAGTATTTCTGTTATTATTTTAACACTGGACTTAAGTAGACCTACCTATATTGTTTCCTTACTTGCAGTAGCCCTTGATTTGCATGTAATTTTCCACATGTAACCTGTGCTTTCATTTTAAATGTATATTCACTGATATTTTGTTTCCATACATTATTAAAAAAATTCATTTCACTGTGGAAAAATGCTTTATCAACACATCTGCCTTAAATGAATGTTAACCTCTCTTTAAAGAATAATGGGTTTTGGTATTGCATAAAGTATCTTTCAAGATAATTTCTAGATATGATTAGGACTGGTTTAACCCCAGCCAGCAATGAAGTGAGATGGGAAGAGAGAATTGGAAGAGTACAAGATAGACAAGACATGGGTTGAGATACAGACAATCTAATAGGGAGAGCAAAAGCTGTACACACAAGCAGAGCAAAACAAGGAATTCATTTACCCCTTCCTGTGGTTGGGCAGGTGTTCAACCACGCCCAAGAGAGCAGGGCTGCATGACAGCAGTAATTTGAGAAGACAAGCACCATCCTTCTGAATATTCTCTCCTTCCTTCCTCTATCTCAGCTTTACATGCACAGCATGAAGTAAAATGGCCTGGAATATCCCTTTGGTCAGCTGGGGTCACCTGTCCTGGCTGTGTCCCCTCCCCACTCCTTGTGCACCCCCAGCCTGCTCACTGGTGGGGTGAGAAGTAGAAAAGGGCTTGGCTCAGTGCAAGCCCTGCCCAGCAATAACAAAAATATCCCTCTGTTATCACCACTATTTCCAGTACAAATCAAAAACACACTCCCACATTAGCTGCTGAGAGGAAAATTAACTCTCTGCCAGCCTAGACCAGCACAGTACTTTTAATTTTTTACTTTTACTTCTTCAGTTTAAAAGTGCTTCAAATCATTAGGATAATAGTTGCTTTAAGCTTAGTTGTCTTTTCAGAAGATTCAGGCTTGGGGTTTGTATTCTGGCACTGCATTTTTAATGTAAGGAATATATAAAATTGAATTATGATCATTCCCCCTACAGGCAACCACTAATTTTTAGCTTCAGCTCTGTATTTCTGCATATATCTGATAGGTGTTACCACATGCAAAACAAGAGACTTTCATGTCTACAAGGAAAAAGCCCTTATATAATTTGAAAGTTGCAGACACCTTTGTTATATCTGCATAAGCATACTTACGAAGAACCAAAAGTTTAAACAGTCAGCTTTGAGCTATCAGAAAGATCATACACTTGTGTCTGGGATTGAATCCTGACCTCACTGAACTGAATAAAAATTTTGTTAGTAATTGTCTTTAAAATGTATTTCTTTTCTGGGAGTTTGTTTCCTGAAAGCTAACAGATTTATCTTGAACAAATTCTGCTTATCATTTTAGAGAGACAGCAATTTGTATTTATAAAATTACACATAAATACAGATTCTATATTTACAGTAATCTCACGACTATAAGGCGCACCCTTTTGACTAAATTTTTCTCCCGAACACTGAAGTGCGGCTCCTCACTGCAAAAAAAAAATAAAGTGTGCCTTATAGTCCGGTGGGCCTTATATAATGTACAAAGTTGCAAAATTTGCCGACTCCCGGGAGATGTGCCTTATAGTCCGGTGTGCCTTATGGTTGTGAAATTACTGTACTTAAAATTCAATTCAGATATGGTGAGCTCAAGATAAAAGCCATATTGCATTGTATGAGACATTGAATAAGCCATTTGCTGTTGGAAAAATGTGAGACAACTTAAAAAGTACAAGTTCCAGGTAATAATAATATTGAGCTTTATTCCCTGGTGATAACCATACTGGAGGTTATAATACAAATCTGAGTGAGTTTGCACATCAAGTAAGACCATCTTTAAGTGATGATGGGGTAAAATATAGATATCAGTGGAAGAGATTAGGCAATTTGAATTGCAGGATCAAGATGCATTTCTTATCTGAATCAATTCCTTGTATGAAAATTTATTGTAATAGCTTTTGCCTTGGAGGAATACAACCTATAGCATTATGTCACACAGCAACCTCAAATTTTCAAAGAGAAAGCCGAACCACTATTGATTTGTAGGGACAAAGAATTTTTTTCCTTTTTCCTCCTTCCAGAAAGGGAAGGATAGCATTTTATATGAATACAAAAGGAACTTCTACTGTTAATTACCCCTCTGAAAGAACACCATCTCAATACTTGTATTCAAGCAACTGTAATGCCATCTTCCACTTCAATTAATAGGGAAGATATAACCTACAGTAATTTCACGACTACAAGTTGCACCCTTTAGACTAAAATTTTGGTCCAAACCTGAAGTGCGCCTTATAGTCCAGTGCACCTTATATAATGTACAAAGTTGTGAAATTTGCCAACCCAAAAGTGCCAGCCATGAGCCGAGCTGTGAGGGGAGATGGCACTACGGGAGTGCCAAGCTGCGACGGGCGGCGGGAGCAGGCGGCTGCGTCTGGTAGGAGCCACGTCGGGTGGGCGAGACTGGACAACCCTTGGCCAGCAGGAGCCACACTGGGTGGGTGGGACTGGGCAGCCGCAGGCAGCCCCCAGCCAGCAGGAGCCACACGGGGAGGGATGGAGGGACCCCCGCACCGCCCCGAGCCGCAGGTGGTCCCGCACCTCCCCGAACCATGGGCGGCACTAAGCTACGCCAAACCACGGGTGGCCCTGAGTTGCTGCAAGTCGTGGTGGCCCTGAGCTGCCCTGAACCGCAGTAACCCTGAGGTGTGAGCCGTGGCTGCCCCAAGTCACGGCCACCACAAGCTGCAGCCGCCCTGAGCCCCGCCTCGCCATCTGGGAGTGGGTGGGAGTGCCGGGACCCACACATGGGGAGGACGCCTGGGGCTGCATTTAAAGGCTACACCAATCTATGAAAAATGTTTGCAAATTGAGCACGTACCAGTAAACTCCACAATCGCCAGATTCTGTTACTAATTTTTTACTTTGTTACCTGCGGCACAGATCTTCGCTGCAAAAAAAAAAGTGCGCCTTGTAGTCCAGTGCACCTTATATAATGTACAAAGTTGTGAAATTTGTCGACTCCGGGAGGTGCGCCTAATAATACAGTGCCCCTTATAGTGGTGAAATTACTGTAATTATTTTGTTGTGCCATTTCTTTCAGAGGTCACCTGCATGTAGCTGTCCTGAAGTGGAAGTGCAGCTCCACAATAGTAGAAGGTTGTGGAGCTCAGCAAGATTTGCCAGCAGCAACAGGTACCGCTACCACATTGAAACAATGCCCCAAAATGTACATCAGAATGAATCATGATACCCTCTACAGGCATTGCATGTGAGGGTAGTACGTGCATTTTACGAAGATTGCAAAGTGTTAGTTAACACATTCTCATTGATGGCTAAAGTATTGTACAGTTAATATGACAGGTGTACTCCACCTGCCTTTACTGATTTGAGCAAAGCAATTGACATAGTAACTTACAAGTTAGACAGTGTTCCTTCTGCCTAAATTTGTTACTACTTTAAGAAATATTTCTAAAATATCCATGTTATGCCACAAATTATAATCCAAACATATCACTCAAAACCACCCCCTTTGTTAAAGAGACCCTCTCTCCATCATTCAGTTGACAGTAGACACTATTACCTTTTCTTAATTTACTCCAAATTCATTTATTTATTCCCTTTCCAGAGATGAAAAATCTTGTCTTGTTCTCTTCACTCTACCCTGCATTTAGTAAACAGTAGGTTATATACCGACCTGTATTTCACCACATAAATAATTCTGATGGTTAATAGTCCAAGTGGAGGAACTGCTGGGCTACTGTAAGTTGTTCAGTGGTGTTTCTGCATGCTGACTTGTCAGCATCGTGCTCCTTTGCATTGGACTGAAGCATCAAGTAATAAACTATTTAAATTCTGCTCTCATCCTATCCTCTAAAGGGTGTTCCCTTGAAGAGGTGAAAGAACTCATTTTTTTCTGTCTAGCAGTTTTCATCTTATACTTGAGTTGCTTAAGTTCTGAACTTAAGTTTCCATTGAAGCAACAACTGTTGTAAATTAAAGAGCTTTTGCTTTTTCTGGTAGTCTTTTGATTTCACAGCACATTCCAGCAAAAGGTCTTAGAGCAAGACAGTATAAATTCAATTACAGGGCCACTTGAGAAACTGATTTGAGTTCAGGTAAGTGAAGAAAGCCCAGAATTTGTCATTGAGCTACGATGAGCTCTAGAAAGAATTACCTTGAATACACTACTTTTTAAATCTCACAATGACTTTACAAAGCTGGGTTCAGTTAGGCTGAGTTAGGCTGTGTAGGTAGAGTTATATAGAGGGGAAAATCAGCTGCATTCTGAGCAGGGACTCTTTTCTGCTCTTGGACATGACAAGACAGTTGTATCTTCATCAAACAAGCAGGCTCTAGCCTTTATTTCAGTAGTGTGAAATAATTCTAGTGCGTTTAATTTTCAGTCAGTTTCAGAATTGACACAATTGTTACCACAATTTTTTCCCCATTCTTTTTCCAAATATAAGCTCACAGGAAGGTTGTCCATGTAGATTTAACAAACATTGTTCAAAAGCATTTCTTGGCTCAGTTTTCCTTTTTAAAACTAATCTTCATAGCAGTAGGCAGAAAGCCTAGTCAAATACATATACTTTATGCAGCTAAACTAGAATATTTTCTCTCACGGTGCTTTGCTCTGATTTCCTGTTAAATGGCTTCCAAACTTGGATTTGTAGTTATTCCTGAATGCAAATGTCCCAAGGAGGAAGGAAGGAAACTCTCTTATCTTCCTAATTTTGTAAACTCCAAATGAATAATTATTCAGCAATAACAGCAAAGTAAGAACAAGTTCCCATTCTCTACTTTAGTGTTTGTTTAGACCATCGTTTTTGTCTACAGCTGCTTTGATACATGTTCATACTTTTTTTTTTTTTTTAATTCTTAAATTTAAATAAAATAAAAAAGAGAAATAGAGAAGTGTCATGGGTCTGAGGTAGTGGAATTTACTGGGATTTGAGTTATTTAAATTATGTAAAGTCACAAGTGTAGAAAATGACTTTGAAATATTTTAATCCCAGAGTATAGAATCAAAAATCACATTCCTGAAATTTGTCCTGCACAGCCTTTTCTCTGGTATAGTTTATATTGAATTTTCTGTAGAGAAAAATATAGATTACAGGGAAAAAGAGTAATCATAACAAGGTGGCTAGTATTTAACATTTATCTAACACATATATCAGAACAAGCTGTAAAAAGTAAGAGCATGAGTACATTGAACATTTTGTATTTGCTGTTGTCTTTTTCTAATTTTGGCAGAATTAATTACGATTAATGTCATCCTCTAAATAGTTACTAAAAACATGAATTAAACTTGTTTATATATCATGTCCTTGTATCAGTATGTTTATTTCTATGCATTTGCCTTACATAAAAAAATAAAATCCCTTTTTCTGTACTGCTAATGCGGCTGTATTTTCTTTCTGTTTCCATGAATTCTCTATACTGCATAATTAAATGAGTTTTGTTGAAGTAGATTTCTCTTCCTGCATGTCAGAAGAGACATATAAACTTAGTTTGGTGTTCTCTGCTTGACAAATGTCTGCTAACTTTCTTCCTTGGATGTTTTCAGTCAAAAAGAGAGAAAATAGTTGCAAAAATCTAGCAAATCTAGATAAGTCTTTCAGTAATCCCTTTATTCTGTCAGCAGTTCTTTTTGGTTTGGGCTTTAGACACCCATTTTTCAGGTAATTTCATCATATCCAATCTTCAGCTACTTTAGACAAGAATGCTAATACCATCACTTTTATAAGCACAGACCCTTGCTATTCCTACTGGAAAATTATTTCAGAAGTCAGAAACAGTCCTCTAGTTTATAAACCACAAGTACCTTTGAGCATCTTGCAACCATTGGTTATTCTGTCAGCATTATGTACAGGACTTTTCCATTGTTTTTTCTAATAAAATTCCCCTACAACTTCTCAGTTTTCTGTCTTAAATCTCTGTATTCTCTGTATTGACTCTTGTAATATACTAAGTAATGTTAACTCTATGCATTTAGGGCTTGATTCTAATATTGACCTAAGTGTGCCATCAAACAAACAAACAAACAAACAACAACAACAAAAAAACAAAACNCCCCCCCCCCCCAACATGTACTAGTGGTAATAAGATGAAAATGGCAGATTCAAATCTGCTGATAAAATTAAGTGGTAGTTTATTAGGGAGAATTATTATTTTGAACAAAGTCTGGGATTCTTCTTCCACGAAGAATTGTGGTAAACAAAAAAGCTTTACAGAGAAAACCTGTACTCCTTCATAAAACCAGAATTTGGAAGGAAGGCAATTAGATAAAAAGGGAAGATGAAATGTACAATAAA
The DNA here is from genome assembly GCA_013186435.1 of Turdus rufiventris. NCBI lineage: Eukaryota > Metazoa > Chordata > Aves > Passeriformes > Turdidae > Turdus > Turdus rufiventris. The sequence goes on from PYHW01009435.1 coordinate 1,512,184, forward strand.
AGCAGTTGCTTTCAATTTTATTTCTTCTCTCTCGGTTTTCTCATCAAAACTCTTAAATTTTTCAACTTTTCAACCATTACTTTATTTTCATGCAAATGATTTCTTACCCTTAACTTCTAGAAAGCTGGAACAGAGAATGCATGACTATACAAGTAAACAAAAGGCTTTAAAATTGTGCTCGGAGTTAGTCAGAGCAGGGAGATTATAGTGATCAGTTTACTGTGATGCACATTTTCCTTTTAGCTAGGGAAATAATAAGTCTGCCATTATGCAAATCAATGATTTAGAACCACTCAGAGCACAGACAGGGCACAGTGTGAGAATTAAACACAGAGTGTGTTTAATTTACACGGTGTGAGAGTAAAGACAGATATGGAGAAGTAAACAACTCAGCATTTTAAAGTGAAGTGATAAGGGACTGATTTTCAGGAAGTGAGCTGTTACTTCATAAAAAATTTTTTGGGCTGTTATTTTCAAATTTTATCTGTCATGAAGTATTTAAAATGCAGATGTGTCCCAAAAAGGTCACATAAGCAGAATACACAATAAAAAAAACACTCAGAAAACCAGGATCCTCCCACAAAACCACCTGAACAGCTAACATGTTACAGCCTTTCTGTACAACCAAGGAGATAATCTACTGCAAATATGCAAGGTCTTGCAAAATGTTTCCATCCACAACTGTGTTCATTTCCCTTCATTATATTCTTTTGGAATAATAAAACTGGGATGAATAAAATTACAGTTATTGTTTCGTAGTGACTGGTGGGGTTTTGGGCTTTTGGTTTTGGTTGGGTTTTTTGTTTGTTTGTTTTTGTTCAGTTTTTTTGTTTGTTTGTTTGGGTTTTTGTTTGTTTTGGGTTTGTAGGGGTTTTTTTTGTTTGTTTTTTGGGGTTTTTTTTTATGACAGATCCATTGCCTTTTTAAGTTGACAATCTTTCAGGTGAAAAGAGAAAATTGAACACGCACAAATATTTAAAATCTAGTAGTCCCCATCTTTAGCAGTCTGGCTGGCACAATTAGTTCCTGAGCATGTTGGCTGGCTTCCCTTATCTGCTGAAGCATCTCCTCTATGCAAGCAATAAAAAGGGATCTTAAAAGTTTGTATCTCTTCTGACAAGAGCACGATAAGAGGAAAAGTATATGGGGAATAACTGGAGGTGCAAGGAGATCCCTTACACACAGAAGCTCTGCTGAAACTATGAGGCAGATCTATTTAAACTTTTGTTTCACCAGAGGGCTAGTGGCTCTGTTTTCTGTAGTCACCAGGGGTTCACATCCCTTTCATCACACTGGAGAACTCCTATTATATTCATACTTTGGGATTTCTGTGTTTAATAAATGATCCCCGAAGTTACAGCACATGTTAGAGCTTTGTTTTCTTGCTTTTCACTTTTCCTTCCCATTTTTAGCAACCTCTTTTGTCAGTCTATTCTACAGAGAAGTTAGCTTTGCACACAAGCTGCTTTTAAGCGCACCCCCAGCGGGAAGCAGCTGAAGGCAGCAAGGCATGACTGCACACTCCTTATCTGCAGTGGAAGGAAGGTAATTTCTGTGCTCTTAGGTCATAACTAACCACCAGTTCTCTTTCTCCCTCCTGGTTATGACCCAGGGGATGGGGGTTGTTTCAAAATTACTTTTAATGTGGAAATTTTTGGAGGGTGGAGGCAAATGCCTCCCTTAGATGTAAGACTTCAGTTTAAATTTCAAAGGAGAGGCATAAACACAAAATAAAACAAAAGGGAGCTCCACCACTCTGCCAAATTTAAGAAAGTTGTTGTCAAAAAGGTGGTAACTAAGACATTTTAAATACAGGAGCCATTTATCACACTAGGAATTGTAATTCTAACTCAGTCAGTCAGAGAAATATGTCCCATAAAAATAATTGTGGATATGTTTTCCCCCTCCTCATTTTCATGGTCTTTTGGGAGGCACAACAGATATATCCACCTGCTGATAAAATGCAAGATGCATAAGAGCTGCATTCTCAAAATCTCACTGCCAGTTTAAAAGTTGTTTCAGTTTAACTATTAATTCTCCGAGAACAGAAAAAAAAGGCAGGTGTCCATAATTTTTTAACTGTTGAAAGTCATTTGTGAGTGGTACTTCCTACTTATATATATCTTGAGATACTTACAAATTCTTTGAAAATCATCACAAAAGAGCCAGCACTATTCTCATATGTTGTTAATCTCTTTAAAATTTGATAGCATATGTAGGGCAAGAAAATATACCCGAGATAAAAATGAAAAGATGAAATCTAGAGCAAAAGTCTTTTCAACTTTTTGCAATTAACATGATTAGTATCACCAGCAATCACCAGACTTATAGGGGTGTACTTCAAAGTACTAAGAGGGGCTGGGGGTTCATTGCATTGATCTTGTCCATGGAGTGAGAAAAAGAATATTTTAGGGCACAGAGGGTAAGCCATGAAAATGTAGGCAATAGATTAAAGGTATATTGGTGCAGTGTAGCTTGACAGTAGAAAGGTCTGCAGACAGTATATTGATTTCTAGAACTGAGGAATGCATAGTCAAGATCTCTTTGCCGTAGAAGCTAAGAAGGAGTTGTTTAAAAATCCCAAACCATGTATTTTCACATTAATTTATGGCCTCAGCTAATCTACAACCCACTTCCATTTTTCTTGCAGAGAGGACCACAAAAGTTCCCAGAAATTTAACTGAAAAGTACCCAAAAATCCTTTGGGCAAACACTGGCACTCTGTGCTTTCTACTTCTGTACTCATCTCACCAAGTCTTATTTTCCTAATATTTTGGTACCCTGTCAGAGGTGTCAAGGGTCACTTACTGCAGCTGTCATGATTATCTTTAGTGTTTAATACGAAGGCATGCTGTTGAAGATACGTGATGTATTATCACAAACTGCCGTGGATGCCAGATACCACTTATTATCTGAAATCACAGGTTATTCACCTGGTGACTCCAGAAGTCCTCAGGCACCATCAGTTCTTGCTATTAGATTGCAGAATAAACTCAGATGTTCTGAGTGGTTTACTCCCCCTTTTTGTTATTCATGCTCAGTGCAATTATACTGTAGGATTTTCTAAGTGGAAAGATCAGTGAATGTCAGGGTTTAGGACTGAAAATAATTCAGAATTTTTAGAAATTTTTTTCAAGGAGTGTGGAGGCAAGAGAATGTATGCAAATAAACTTGTTTAATGAACCAAATTATGTAAATTTTTGGAAGGAATTTCCATTTTTAACAAGGTTTTGAACGTGTGTTAAACCACAATGCTCTGCTTTGAGGAGATAGTGGAATTGTAACAGCTCATTCCTACCACTTTTTCTCTTAAGCATAATACTTGAATATTGCAGCCCAGATGAAGTCTGATAACAATCAGCCTTACATCAGTGTCAGTGCACTAAACCTGAAGAACGTGATAAGCTCTGTGGGCAGTGTCAGTCTAGTCCCAAATTGCTGAAGCCTCCTGGAACCAGAATTAGGTAGATATCCCAGAAACAGTATTTTTCTGTTATTTTATTTTAAGCCAGACCAAACTAACACCATTCAGAGCCAACTGATATTTTTCATCACTGGCAATAGATATGGTAGAATAGTTGGGAAGAACAGCCCTTAATCTTCTATTTTCATAGGCAGATTTCTCTCAAGCTAAATCTGTATCCTCATCCGTTACAGTGAGGCCTGAGGGTAGCTATGGGTTCTTCTGGAAGAAGAAGTCTGCAAGACTCTGAAGATTTATACATATTTTCCAAAAAGTCATGCACAATTTCAAAGGTTATTTGTATGCAAGCACTTCCTCCTCATGCATAACCTCAAGCACTGGACCATTCATTTCTGCAGTAGCTGGTTTGGGGAAGTTACAGAAGACAATGGGAATGTTGGAGTACTTTAGGATGGAGGAAAATGCTGGTAAAATACAACTAGGAGTTGGGTTTTTTGAGATTGGGTGGCAGGAAAAGCAGCCAGATTTTTTAGTCCTTATAGGAACCTTTAATGAGAGGGTGAGTTTGCATTAAACTTGAGCCTCCCAAATCAATTTTTTTTTATATGAGTAAGATAATTCAACAATAATAAAAGACAAACATGGGAACCATATATATGCCTCCCTGTTCATTGAGTTCCTGGATTTGTTAAAAAAAAAAAAAAATCTTATTTTAATGAAAAAAAATCCATTTTCTTGCATGTGGGAATGTAAATTTGACCACAAGTAATTAAAATATGGAAATTAATACTTTCTATTTTCTGATGCACACATTCAAGATCAATATATGACAGCTAATATATGCCTAGCCAGGCAGATATTCATAGAGCATATTTTAATTTCTAACCTTTACTTTTACCTCTTATCTGGTTTTACTAACCCACCTGTAAAAATGTTAAATAATGTTTTTTCATAAGATTCAGATCTAACTTTCAGCATCAAAAATTATACCAAATAAATAGAACACTCGGATTAAAATTACCACACATGACCTTTTCCCTTTACCACATTCATATAAATTAAAATTTTTCCAGGCATATACAAGCATGTACAGGAGGGGAAAGCTCTACACTAGGAAAAAGCAAGTATTACAAATAAACCTCACTCTTAAAATTGAAGAGCACAAAAATAATTTCATGCATTAGGTTCTGCCTAACCCATTAGGTTGACAAAATAGACAAAATTCAAATTCCCTTCTGCATAATATTGGCTTTTAAAGGTATTTTGCAATTTAAAAATTGTACTGTCTAATACCATCTGTTCCTGAGTGTAACTACTCATTACTGTCTAGTCGATTTTTATAGCAATTGGCATGAATTCTAGAAATACTAGTACTACCCATAGCATTTTAACTTAGTGAAAAAGCATCTGAAGTCTAGTGCTATTCCTTCCTGACATTTCAGGTTTATCAGGAGGTTAATTAGATACAGTTCCAGCATTGCTGTAGGGCACAGCACAACAGGCCTGTTTTTATCTACCTGCAGACTTGGAAGCCTTAGGAGACACTAGCTTAAGACCTACGACAGGGTTAAATTGTCTTTTCTCCTGCACGCTTAGAAAATGTAGCGAATTTCTGTTCCTCAGCATAAACTACTTGGACGAAATTGTATCAGTGGTATTCTGCTTATGGCCAAAATGGAGACAATGTTCATCCCTTATAATTAATGACTTTTTGTCACAGTTAAAAATTGTTGCATCCACATGTCTGTATCCAGCAGGTCTTAGAGAGTTGTGCAGTGCTGTGGCTCCACTGGGTCATTGACACCCTTCTAATGAATTTATGCTTCGACAAGCACAACGGCACAAACAAGGATCAATTTACAGAACTATTTTGCTCCGGTAACTCCTTGTAAGACATGGAAAGCTAACCTTTCAAAACAAAAAGAATAATGTCAGTAACTTGCCTATGAAATTATAACCTTGCTTGGTACTAACAGGAAGTGATGAGGCACAGGCATATGTTATCTCTTCTATACAGTACATCCTAAATTGTCTCTCTATCCTATGACAACTCTTTTTTGAGGTGGTAGAAATACAAAACGATGGGGTTTTTTGACATCCCAGATATTCAGTTTGCATCTCATAAGTTATGCTGAATGTTAGTACAGTAATTTCACGACCATAAGGCGCACCGGACTATAAGGTGCACCCCCCGAGAGTTGGCAATTTTCGCAACTTTGTAGCTCAGATAAGGTGCACCCGACCATAAGGCGCACTATTTTTTTTTGCAGTGAGGAGCTGCCCGGCGTGCAACAAAGTAGTGAATTACTGGCGGGTTCTTAATTTGCAAACATTTAGTGTGGCACTTTTTCGCTGCTTTTTCGCTACTTTTTCACGGCGCTTTTTCAACGCTTTTTCACCACTTTTCCGCGGCACTTTCTCGCCGCTTCTCGGCACTTTCCCGTAGCGCTTTTTGGCGCCTCCCTGCGGCTGAGCCACTTCCCCCCGCTTCTCCCTGGTTGGCGGCCATGCCGGTTCTCGCTTTCCCCCGCCTGGCGGCCGTGGCTCCCACAGTTCCCAATTCCCCCCGCACAGCCACAACTCCGGTGGGTCCTGGCTCAGTTTGCACACCGCTCTTCCGGGTTCGCAATCTTCCGAACTTTGTCCATCAGATAAGGCGCACCGGACTATAAGGCGCACTTCCGGGTTTGAGGGAAAATTTTAGTCAAAAGGGTGCACCTTATAGTTGTGAAATTACTGTAATTCCAACTAGTATGCCACTACTTTAATTTCTGTGGTTTTTTGTTTCTTCATTGTGCTCATTTTTTGTGAATATCCCTCTCTTTCAGTGACAAGCTCCACATAAGTGATATTTGATGTTTGGAGTAGAGGTGATGCCTTAAAGAACTTAGCAATAAAACTACATTCTTTTAAAATAATATTGGTATAGGAAGCAATATACAGCTAATCTTTATTGGAGGCCTCCAGGAGCAGATATGGAAAATGTCCACAGAAGCTTACCACAAGGGGTGAAAACAGTTTTTATAAGTTTAGCAAATTAGAGTATTTGACAAAAATCACCAGTTAGGAGCTCAAGTGATGATCCAATTCCCGCTCCAGGCCAAGCCCCTTCAAAATCTTTCCCCCTCAGATGGAAACTGAACTCATTGATGAAAATGTGTCTTGAAGAGCTGGTTTTCTGACTTCTAAGGAGGATCAAGGTATGATAGGGGCTTTGAATATGTTTTGTCATTCTGCCAATGAGGCCAGAGAAAAGTACTGGGAAAACTAGCTATGAATGCAGTAACAGGCTACAGAGCTATATGTATATGTGTATATACATATATATATGTGTAAAGAATGGAGAGAATGTATAAAAGAAAAAAAGGCAAAAACAGCAGGCATCAGAAGTACTACATATATAAGACCTTTGTGGAAAAACTCTTCTGCACCATATCATTCTGTCAAGAAGGTGGAAGAAGAATCTCTGAAATTAAAACTGATCTGACCACTTTAAGTATTAAATTTTCATTTGCTGTTTCATTGCATTAAACTCCCAATTGATATTGCAGTAATTAGGTTAGTAAGACTCCAGTCAACATCATGGGGCAGAGGCAATGCTAAATGTAATTTAAAAAAAAATTAGTTATTTTTGTAGGACAAGTGAGATAGCTTTTCTTTTTAATAAACCTTTCTTTTAAAGCCTTCTGCTGAACTAAGTGCAGAGTCCAATCTTGTTTATTTTTAGAGAAACAAGTTTGGTGATAAAATGTTTCCTAGGTTGTTTTGTCCTTTTTTTTTTGCCTCAGCCTATATCATTAATATCATACACACCTCCATTTCAGCTGGGGCTATTTGTATGACAGAAATTTTATTGAAAAAAACAGGCTAGCACACATGAATTCAAAGAAATATTTCTTATGTGCCATAAGATAGGATAAGATATGGACCATGGGCTACAGTAATTCAAGCAAACTCGGTTCAGTAGAACTACAGAGGGGAAGGATCAATTGAGTCAGGAGGGCATTCACTCATATTACTGCCGTGGACACTTACAGAAAAAGCACACGATTCCCTGGTCATCATTTACTACAAGAACAAAGCTGAGTGGCTCCCATGAGAGGACACTGAACGAGTACAGTGGTGCAGGTTACTGGCTGCACAAAAGCCTGTATTTGGGCACTGCTATTTCATGAACCAAGGCATTTGCTGCAGCTGAGATGACAAGCAAAACACGTGGCCATGAATGACACAGGGCAGGTTGAACTCTCTCCATCTTGAACCTCTTTCACAGGACAGCTGCTGAAAAGTTTAAAGGCAAAACTTTGGTGAAACAAGAAGTACAGTTGCCCCAGGATGAATCTCTTTCTTCCCAGTGCTGTTTTTCACTCAAAAAGTGCTCACACGTATGTTGGTCTGTCCCTCAGGTTTCCTTAAGAGGGAAAGGAACTACCCTATGTTCATGTTGGTCTCCTTGGAGAAGATACAGAGGGTTTTCAAATGAGCAATGAAACTTTTCCTTCTCTCAGGTCCCTGCCTTTCTAAAAGGTGCCCACTTGCCCAGATGATTCTCTCTCATCCATCTCTGTTCTTCAACTCATCCCCATTATTTTGTATTTTTAAAAATACATATTACAAATAGGTCTAATATTTAAATATTACAAAAAGGCTAAACAATTGTGTTTTTCAAGAATGCATCATTGCAAGTCCTCCTTAAAGAGCATGCTCTTATTCTGGTTAAAGGGTTTAGCATTTCTGTTTGCTTCAAACAGCAAAATCAGACTATCTTTTTAAAAATGTGTTTAAATTTTTTTTAAGATCTACATAATTTAAATACTTAGAAAAATGTAACACTACTGACTAGGTTATATCACTTTATTGATTGTCAGTTATAGCTTTGAAAATAGGAAGAGAGAAAACAAACAAAAAAATCCCCAAAATAAGGTAAAAAACCCTAGGCCTGTAACTTCATTGAATTTCTTGTGTCTTCTAATTTGTATAAGATCAGGAACTTGGGGAAAAAAATTTTTTTGGGGGGGTTTGTTTTTGGTTTTGCATTGGTTTTGTTTTTTGTGTGTTGGTTGGGTTTTTTTTGGTTTGTAGGTTTTTGGTTTTCTTTTTGGCAACTCAAGAACTGCTCTGATCAATATTATCTGTTTTACAATGCATGTGTGAATTAGGACACAGCTGAAGTGGTTCAAAAAGTTGTCCAGTTCTACTCCTGAATCAAATTGTGAAAAATTACTTTCAAAGTCTTCGTGTTGTCTCAAAAGAAATACTAGAGCACAATCCATATTTCTTAAATTATTTAGAACATCAATAATAGCATAACATTGCTCTTCTGTATTATCTAAAATTCTGTTTTGAAAGTAGATTAATTCTAAACCAAGTGTGTGTTATTTCTATCCTTTCTTACTATTTAATTAATTATTTTCAGAAATGTTAATTTTTAAATCTTATGCCTTAATTAGGTTACTAACACTTACCATACTGGCACAAGACTAGGACTTTTTTATGCATTGAATCATCTTAAAAAAATAAAATAATAATTTGAAACTTTTTTTTTTTTTTTGGTGTGGGGGGTTAAAAATCTCCTTTTGTGTACTGCTTTCTATTTCTTACACACGCTCTACCTACAGTTTTACTACAAAAACAATGACAGTAAAGAAATAATTACTTCTTTGGCATCAGAATTAGAACTGAATTATCTACACTATTGCCTTAAATCTGTATCTTAACTTTAGTGTCTAAATTAATTTCTAATATTTATGTCATCTGGATTACATTGAGCAAAAATAGAAAGTAGCTATAGTTATTTAGAAATGAAATCCATATGCTGTAGTCTTTGTTAGCCCATGGTTTTGTATCAGTAACAAGACTGTTAGTACAAAATTGCTGGATAGATCTAAGCACATCTGAGATGCAAAGAATTTGACTTTCTTTGGAATGTAATGAATGCATGTGCAAACTACCTTAATGTGAGGGGGGAAAAAACTCAAAAATACGGAAAGAAAAATTTTTCCATGAGAACACAGCTGCAATAATTTCTTTGTTCTATACAGCTTAAGGACTGATTCCTAGCAATTAACAGAGATCTTGTTTTCTTATACAGATATGCTGAAAGTGGGTTTTTATTGTCTTTGTTTATACCCCATGAATTTTTTTCTCTTCAAATTGTCTATTCTTCTGGTATGACAAGTAGACAGGAGAAAAGGTGTATTTCTTCCAAGGTGATGTGGTGGATCATATTATCCTGAATGTTCCCTGGTGGCATTCCAGCATTACAGAAACATTAATTTCTCTCATTCCTCTGTGATGAGGGGAACAAAATTGGAACTGATGCTTAACAGTTAGACTTTTGACAATCACAACATGTTTTCCAGCTTGACCTTGGCTGACACAATATTCAAGACAGTGTTAGAGATACTGCAAATTTGAATTGTTTCTATTTGTCCCTTTTTTTTTTAAATAAAGTTTAATATTACAATTAGTCAATTTTAAATTAATCTGTATGGCACTGTTAAGTTTAATACAAAGCTTGAAAACAATTTTATACAGATTTTTATATTGGATGTGGTTTCCTTTTGCATACAAGTTAGGTATACTGTGATATTTTCTTATATAAGGAATGTATGTATAAAATTGGAATTATTTGTAATGTTCTTCAACAATTTCTTCCTCTATAACCCAGACTTAAAACACTTGCATTATCAAACTGAGATAAAGACATCTGAAAGCTTATCTTCTCTAAGAATTCTATTTTCTTTGTAGGAACTTGAAATTCTGTCTTCTGCTCCAGATTTTACCCCCTGTTTGAATTTTTTGTTTTTATTTGTGGTTTTTTATTATGTTTTTGTTTTTGTGGGTTTTTTGTTCTGTTTTGTTTTGTTTTTTGTTGTTGTCGGTTTTGGGGGACAGGGGGGTTGTTATAATAAAGAGCTTTGCAGTGTTGATAACTCCTTTATGTTTTCCTTCCTTCCTCTCTTCCCCCCAAGTTCTGATTTTTGTTGCCTGTACCCTCAGAAATTGCTGAGTGCTCTGAAGTCAAAATGGGGACTTTTCTGGGCAAAGGTTTAATCATTTCTTCTCCTGAATAGATTTTATGGAAGATATTATTTTTCTAAGACAGGCAGCGCAAGTTGCGAAGCTACCTTCACTGGAGCATTTGTGTTGTACAAAGATGGTACCGTCTGGACATGCCTGATTTTACCTGAACCCTCCACATTCTTTTACTCATATGGCAGAGTAAACAAGTTACTCATTTGCAAAGACAACAAAACTTTTGTTTTATCATGGGTTTTTTGGTAACATTAATCAATGTTATTTCCCTTCTGGCACTAAACTTTTCCATAGTATTGACATCATGTTCGAAAGGGGGAAAAAAGTCACAAAGCGAAAATAAGTTTATTTAGTGTATTCTGTTATTCAGTACTTGAAAACTCTACTTCCATTGGTCAGTGTCAACTCATTAAGTATATGTTGTGAGCATGGTTATCTATAAATAACCTGTATTTCCAATTCCTTAGTGAGGTCCTTCTTGCTTTCTCAGTGAGCCATGCGGGATCCTCTGCTGCCAGTAAACAACAGGTACAAATGCTCTTTATTTTCCTCTCCCAGCCAGATCACCACGACAAGAAGCTGCCTGTGGGTACAAATCTTCAAACTCAGTGCTGTGCCTATTGCAAACCTGGTAGCCCACACAGCCAGAAGTGATTACTCAAATAAAAGGATAAAGAAAAGAGAGTTATAATCACCATTCATTGGTTTAGAAATTTCATGCCAGTCGCATTTCAGTCATTGTGTGGCATTAATACTAATCAGCATATATCAGCAGCCAGACATGTTCACAACTGTTCTAACAGCTGAGTGCCTCCAAGCTAAATTGATTTCATCCCTTAGACACCCATTAACACCTCTCCTTCCCATTTAGATAATGGAACACAGTTGTTCAAGGGTGTTTATGAAATGACATTCATTTGATTGATAAGTGACCTTGACTGAATGAGAATATATGCTTGCTGGAATTCAGACGATCACCTTTCTTTTTAATAACCTTGTCAGAGTTACAGACCTCCAAATGCTCAAAGAATTTAAGTACAGTAATTTCATGACTATAAGGCGCACCCTTTTGACTAAAATTTTGGCCTGAACCCAGAAACGCGCCTTATAGTCCAGAGTGCCTTATATAATACACAAAGTTGTTAAATTTGCCAGCCCGGAAGTGCAAACCATGAGCCAAGCCGCAAGGGGGGACAGCGCCACGGGAACACCGAGCCGCGTGGGGTTGGTGGGACCAGGCAGCCCCCAGCCATCAGGAGCCTCCCCAAACCGTGGTAGCCGTGATCTGTGGCAGACCCGAGCCCCACCTCACCAGCTGGGGCCCGCGCACGGGGAAGACGCTTGGGGCTGCATTTAAAGGCTACGCCAATCTGTGAAAAATGTTTGCAAATTGAGCACGTACCAGTAAACTCCACAATCGCAGTATTCTGTTACTAATTCCTTACTTTTTTGTGCACAGCACGGATCTTCACTGCAAAAAAAAAAAAGTGCACCTTATAGTCCGGTGCACCTTATATAATGGACAAAGATGTGAAATTTGCTGACTCCTGGAGGTGCGCCTTATAATCCGGTGTGCCTTATAGTCACGAAATTACTTTAATCACAATCCATAAATACTGATTTTTTTTTCCCCCTGAGAATTGTTTTTGGGAGAATTGTGTTTAGGTTTTACATACTAACATCTTAATTGTAGAATATGCTGAAGAAATCTGAGAATGATCTCTTCTTTGGAAAATAAATCAGTGTTTAATAATTTGAGTTTTGTACCTTAATCCATTTTGAACAACTCACTGGTTCTAGTAGGCCATTTTTACTAAGATGAAATGAAATATTGAAGCTTCATATATTGTTAATATTTTAGTGAGATAATCTAGCCATGATTAATTAAGAATATTGGAAACCTCTGATACAATGCCAGAAGAAAAAGCAGTTCAGTATAGGAAGCTATTCTAGATCTGCATTATGAGAGTTTTTCAATAATAGATTAAACAGACTAAATAATTAAAAGGTCATTTGATTGAAATCAAACCACTCTCCATGTATTTCAACATCACATCCTGTGACAGGCAAGACTCTCTTTTCAGCTCCAGATATAGAGACCTTCCTTTTCTGTACATAAATTTGAAAAATGCATCAGACAGAATTTAAAAGCAAATGGCAGACACTGACTTGAATATTTATCTTAAGAATATAAATAAAAATCTAAGGTTAGGATTTTCAGGGATGCCTGTATGCAATTAAAATCAAATTATTAAGGAAAAACTACTGAATCCCAACTTTCTTTGTTCTAGGGAAGATACTTCTAAGGATGTGAAGATGCAGCCACTATGAGTATTCACCCTGAATGCAATCTCCTGAAGGATGTGCTTCAAGGTTGGAGCCCTGAACATTCTCGTTGTTCAGCTGCTGTTTTTTCTAAAGCATAGAAGGACACCTGAGCATCATCACCTCTGTCATAGCAGCCCCAGATTCAGCATTTTCTCAAGTTTCTGAGGCACTTAGCTGCCCTTGACATCAGGCTGGATATGAGCAGTCTGTGGGACAGATGCGATTCACCAATCACAATTTGGAAGTCAATTAGTTGCTCTGTTGTGATTAACCATTTTACAGCCTTTTTGAAG
>PYHW01009435.1:1542856-1556359 GCA_013186435.1 Turdus rufiventris
GGGATGCAGTAATTTTATCAGTCCCACAGTGGGACTCAATGGCCATGAGCAGAAAATGACTGGCTGGAGGAAGGATGGGTTATGAAAATATAAAGAACAATGCCCGGCCTGGCTTCAATGGATGTCCCATTAGCAGAATATCTGCCGTGGAGATAAGGATCACTGCCCTAACCCTCAACAGATGGTGACAGAATAGATACCTTTTATCACACTCTGTATTGCAACCCAAGACAGTTGCCAACCACCAGACTTGCGATTTATAATCCGGTGCAGTTTACAACCAGATGTGGTTTATAATTGTGAAATTACTGTACCTGAAATTCATTCATATGAGTAGTTACTTAGTACATATAATGAGCAGTTCTGTGGTTGGCATCCAGTTTATTGCTGGGTTTAGTGCTGGTTTTAGATTGCTGTGTCAGTGTTTTTCCATTTTTGTGTTTTCCCACATTGATAGGAATCTAGTGAAGCATCAAATATGACTGTAACCTGTGAAGAAAAATATTTAATGTTACGAGTATGAAGCCAGCACTGGTCAGGTGGATTTCTGCTATCTGAGTGATGTCTACATGCTCTCATGTTCTTCCCTTGCTGCAGTGTCAGGAAATAATGACAGAGGGCAATGCAGGCAAGTCTAATGGGACTTACAGACTGGGATGTATTTAGGGAATCATTGCTAGGAAATAATTTTATGCTACTCTGAACACATCGTTCTGACAAGGGGTAATTTTTAGGTCACTTAAGGACGCACAGAGAGGTGTCTGTTTTAGGAAAAATCTTTTCTCTTGTCCTGTGTATCTGAGAGCACCCTGAAACAGCACTGAGAAACACTGCAGGTCCTGTCAAGTATGCTCAGAAGCATCAGTAAATTAAAGGCACTAGGAAAATATTTGTGATAATGGAGAGCAACTGGCACAAAAGAACCACAGCTCTTCTAGTCAAGTCTCGGGACAGATCTTCAAGAGAGGAGTTGTAAGCAAGCTACCTGTCAGAGGTGGAAGGGGACAATGAATTCTGACTCCCAAATCACACACACGAATAATTCTAGGCAATGTTAAGCAATAGACAAAAACATGGCATGAAACACCCAAAGAGCTTTGGATCTAATAGGTTTGAAAATAACTTCTGTGGCTTATCACACAGATATGGACTGCATTGTTATTACTGTAAGACAGGAACAGAAGACTTCTCGTTCTTACAGCATTGATCCTTTCAGTGCTCTATAAATTTTGGAGATTTTATTAGTTGCCATTCCAGTCTTAGAAGAATTTCAAAAAGCATTGAATGATTTATGCAGTCTTAATAAGAGATTTATGTCAGAATTCATAGCTATCACACAGGAGACTGAGAAGAAAGTTTAAAAATGTAATACACAGGTGGAATGTGGTACATGTATCCATCTGAAATATGAGGTGCACTCTAAGCTAAATTTCACCTTCGTTTTTCTAATTAAAAGTGAAGGTGATTTTATTTGAAAATCAGAAGAATGGCTACTGATTAAATAAAATCAGGCAATTTTGGAGTTGAACAACTGGAATTTGATAGTCACCAAAGTTGGTGACCACTTTACGGTTTCACAATCTTGTTGCCATTAAAGCTATATTCACTCTCAGTTTGTCAAGTTACAGTTAGGACAAACTTATGAGCCTAGTTTTTTTATTAATTCAATTCATCAGATAATAATTTTCAATTTCAGCTGTCTATGAGTTTCTTCCAGAAGTAGTACAATGAAGTCAACATAAACCCCATGAGAATATGCCACAAACCTTGCTGGCCTTCTGAAGAAATGCTATTGACTTTCACAAAACTGAATAAACTTTTCAGCTTGCCCATTGGTGAGACTTGACATTAATTATCTTATCAGAAATTTATTTTTGCCAAGCAATGAAAGGAAGAAACAATTTATTTCTAAATTTGACTACAGCTACTTCTCAAAGCTATCAATTGAATTTAGATTTAAGGGTGGATCTTATTCCATAACTTACATCAAAGTTATACCAGATTCTCTGTAGTGCTAAACTGTGACAGCTGGCTATATACAGATTTTAAACTGGACTACTCATCTGTCACTTAAAGATGGATATGAGAAACATTTTTAAGTACTGCTTTGTTTTTAAAAAGCAGAAAAGATGCAGCATTTGCTGCTTAAAGTGCTTCATAAAAACCAGAATTGCAGGGAAGAGGACTTAATGAACTCAGATATATTTCATTTGATTGCATATGAAGGCTTATCTTTAAATAAGCTCATTATAGCTGATACATCAGGTATTCATCAAGTGCTTATCAACTACATACCAAGACAAGGAGCCAGTGCTGCGGCCAATACTTTCTAACACCTTCATCAATGGCATGAACAAAGGGACCCTCAGCAAGTTTACAGACAGCACCAAGCTGAGTGGTGCAGTTGACACTCCTGAAGGACAGGATACCATCCAGAGGGACCTGGACAAGCTCAAGAAATGGTCTCTGGGAATCTCCTGAGGTTTAACAAGGCCAGGTGCTGGTGCTGCACCTGGGTCAGGGCAACCCCTGATGCCAGCCCAGGCTGGGGATGAACAGATCGAGAGCAGCCCTGCCCAGAAGGACTTGGGGGTGCTGGGGGTGAGAGCTGGACATGAGCCAGCCGTGGGCACTCCCAGCCCAGACAGCCAAGTGTGTCCTGGGCTGTATCCAGAGCCCCGTGGGCAGCAGGGGAGGGAGGGGATTCTGCCCCTCTGGCCCAGTCTGGTGTCACCCCACCTGCAGAGCTGCCTCCAGCCCTGGGGTCCCAGCACAGGAAGGACATGGAGCTGCTGGAGAGAGTCCAGAGGAAGCCACAAAAATTATCAGAGTTGGCATTGTTCAGCCCGGAAGGGAGAAGGTTCTGGAGGAGACCTTTATATGACCTTCCAGTACTTAAATGGGCTCCATTAGAAACATGCAGAGGCAGTTTTTAACAGGGTCTGTAGTAATAGCACAGTGGGTAATGATTTAAACTATAAGAGGGTAGATTCAGGCTAGATAAGGAAGAATTTTTTTGTGGTGATATTGGTGAAACACCGAAACAGGTTCCTTAGAGAAGTTATAGGTGACCCATTCCTGGAATTATCATGCTCTGAGCAACTTGATTTTTTTTATATTGCTGCTTACTTGTTTCATTACATGATCTTTAAAGGTCTCTTTCAAAGCAAACCATTCTGTCATTCCAGGATTCTTTGATTCTATGAAGTATTAAGTTTGTGAGAATATTTACTAATAGGCAAAAACAATATAACAAAGTGGTTAATTTGCCTTAACCTTTACATTTTTAACTACTTTTTACCTTTGAACTTCCACATTTATTCACTGAGTACGTTGTGATCTTTGTAAGTCTTTGAATATCCTCTTCTATAATACTCTTGTACCTAGAGTAGGATGTTACAGATGCAGCAACAAAATGAAGAGCAGCTCTGCTGGAAGGGAGATGAAGATCCTGGTGTATAGCAATTTGAATGATTCAGCTCTGTGCCCTGTAGCAAAGAAGGCCTACAGCATCCCAGCCTGTAACAACATAAACACAGGTTAAGGGAAGTGATTACAGTAATTTCACGACTACAAGGCACACCCTTTTGACTAAAATTTTCCCCCAAACCCGGAAGTGCGCCTTATAGTCCGGTGCGCCTTATATGATGGACAAAGTTCGGAAAATTGCGAACCCGGAAGTGCAATCTGCAAGCTGAGCCAGGACCCGCGGGAGCTGTGGCTGTGCTGGGGGAGTCGGGAACCACAGGAGCCACGGCTGCCAGGCGGGGTAAGCCAGGAACTGGCACTGCCACTGGCCAGGGAGAAGTGGGGGGAAGCGGCGCGGCTGCGGGGAAGTGCCAACGAGCACCACGGCAAAACGCTGAGAAGCGGTGAGAAAGCACCGCGGAAAAGCGGCGGAAAAGCGCCATGAAAAAGTGGCAAAAAAGCGTTGAAAAAGTGGCAAAAAATCGTCACGAAAAGTGGCCAAAAAGCTGTGAAGAATCATCGCAAAAAATCACCGCGAAAAGTGGCCAAAAACCGGCAAAAAATTGCCACAAAAAAGTGGTAAAAAAGCGGCAAAAAATAGCGCCAAAAAGCGTCGAAAAATCACCACGAAAAGCAGCCCGAAAAGGCGGCGAAAAAATGCTGTGAAAAGCGGTGAAAAAGAGGCGAAAAATCGCCATGAAAAGTGGCCAAAAAGCATTGAAAAATCACTACGACAAGCGTCAAAAAATTGCCGCAAAAATCAGCGAAAAATAGTGGTGAAAAGTGGCAAAAAATTGCCGCAGAAAAGTGGCAAAAAGCAGCGAAAAAGCGCCGCACGAAATGTTTGCAAATTGAGAACCTGCCAGTAATTAGCTACTTTGTTGTGTGCTGCGTGGGTCCTCACTGCAAAAAAATAGTGCTCCTTATAGTCCGGTGTGCCTTATCTGAGCTACAAAGTTGCGAAAGTTGCCGACTCTTGGGGGTGCGCCTTATAGTCTGGTGCGCCTTATGATCGTGAAATTACTGTACTGCTCTCCATCCACCCACCCATATGCTAACCTATAGGGTCATTTCCTGGCTTGATCTTGGACCTGCCCTCTCCTCATGCATTTGTCAGATGTCCTGGAATATGGGTTGATTTTAGATTCAACCTATCTGCACTTAGCCTGCGCCCTGCTCCCTTCCTAGGATGCTGAGATTGATTGCGGTGAGGTTCCTGTCCTGAGAGGGATGGGTTTCCCTTGTCTTCCTGGGCCTGGGGGCATCCCTCGTCCTCTACTGTGGTCAGACACCTAGTCATGATTACATATTCAGTTGACTGGTTCTCTGCACTCACAGCTCAAATGTTTAGACACAGGCGACTGGAAACAAGGCATTGTCACATGGTGACTAACGTGTGGGATTCACAGCTATCCTTGCTACTGCATAGAAAGTTCAAAATACAACTCTGACGTGTCTTGCTTGAAAGAAGAAAAATAATGTGAGACATGGATAGTCAAAGATGTTTATTTGAGTAATTCATAGAAAAGGAGCCAATGAAAATCTTAGATGAATGCAGCAAAATTGCTGCATACACTCTGTTCATGGTTAGACAAGTTGTTGCATTTACAAATTATACAAGAAGACACTCAGATGAAACAAGAGGTGTCTTTAAATGTACTTCTCTCACCATCTAAAATTATAATAAATCAGATCAAACCAGAATTTACTACATTTTAACTAAACACAAACCAGATACCTAATATAAACTAGCCAAGCAATTTATGCAATTTGATATTGAAAGTAAGGACTGCTGATAAGCTACAGACATTACATTCTGTGCACTTTCACAAACAATTTTAGTGCAGTTTCAACAAAAAATGTTCTAAACGTAATCCTAGAGTATCTATTGAGCAGGGAAAATCCAATATTTTACATGCTTTGTAATTACATACCATGTCAATAAAGTAGAGATTATGCCATCATATATGAAACAAAGCATACTATTTTGATAATTGTTTCATTTAAGATATATTTTGTTGACTTTTCTGTTTAATGAAACAGAATCAAGTCAGAGCTTGTCTTACCCTGCTGTAGATTCTAAAGGGCATAACTGATTTACTGCAGCTGATTACACAAGGGCAAAAAACTGTAAAACCTACTCATCAATTTGTTACACCTTCACCTGCAGGTGTTTAAAGCTGGAAGGTGGATATCTGCCTATTTTTCACTTGTTGCATATTGCTGCAAGCTGTGGGATTCATGATCCTGGCCTTTGGATATGCTCCCACTCCATCAGCATTGATACATGCTGGCTTCAATGTGCAGGGTATCAGCACTTCCCAGGAAAGGCTTCCTGCTATGTGGAATAACAGTTGCTGTTGCATAAAACCCTTGTTTGCAAATCCTACTGCTGGTTCAGGGTGATTCACTTGCCAGACGTCCACTGTGTGCACACTCACCCATCCTTAAAACATGGTGTAGGCTGCCAGAGGCTACCTAAATTGTATAAATGTGACATAATCTACTAAGTACTCATTACATGTCTAGTGACACAAAATATTAGATATACCAGCAAGCACCAGCTTAATTTCCAGGGCTATATCTAGTCAGCTTGCTGTAATTTTACCAGTAGCAGATAGCAGTCAAATTTCCATTAAAATCTGAGAAAATTATGATCTCCATCCTGCCTCTCTCTCTTTCTCTTATTTTAAAATATTTTTATTTAATTATCTTTTCCTCAATTAACTAATCTATTTGTTAATGTATGTATGCTTATTCACATACCCAACTAGCTAGTCTTTCCAGGCAAGATGTGTGAGCTCTTACATAGATGGAAGCAGCTTGGGATGGACTGAATGTCAAAAACAGACAGCTAGCTGCCAGACAGCATGGCAGATAGCTCTTTGTACCCAGTTATTATTTCTGTGCTGTGCAATACTTAAAATACAATTTTAATTGGGAAATACACTCAAATTCAAAAAGAGTAACGATGCCTAAAGTATCCCAGGGTATGAGCTCCAGGAATCTAAAGCAGTTTCTGATTAGCAGAAATTCCACTTTGGAGAACTTCTAAAAAAAAATAATCCCTGTGTCTCTCCATAAAAGCTACAAAATAAATAATGGCAAAATTGACTTTTTTTTTTTTTTTGCCTTGGGAGGTCTACTGTTATCTCTTCCTAAATTATTCAGCTCCATAGTTTACATGGTGTCCCTCCAGGTACTCTCTTACTAATAGGTACCGAAATAATGCTGCTCAACAGGACAGTTCTATTACAAAAAGATGTAGGATTTTAATCTGACATCAGGACTACAATAATACTTTTGCTTTTCCATTGAGATCTATCTAGGTAGAAAAAACAAAATTATAAAATACGGGACAACTTATATCGCACTCAGAAAAAAAATCTCCCAAGTATGAAAATGAGGAAGCGAGAAAAATATTTTAACAGGTTTTCTTTTCAAATTACCCTTGGCATCAGAGAAAGGTAAAAATAACAGTAATCCAACTTCACAAATAAAATCTGTGCAACTTTTTTTTTACATCTAGGGAGAGGTTTAGGGGAAGAGCTGCGTCTCTTGGTACACTGGCTCGGGAAAATACCTCCATCACTTTCCTATAAAGATGTCAAGACACTTAACCAGCCATGATGCTGTGGAAACAAATTTATAAACCCTTCACCCTAAAAAAGCTTTGCCTTAAAAGAACAAATCTTAAGAATTATGTAATCTTATAAATGCTTCACTCTGTTTCATGTCTGCCTTCTTGAAGATTTTCAGGTTAATGAAGTTTATTTTTATCTTCTGCTGCTGTTTACACTCCTTTACTGTAGTAGATACAATCTATCCAGAATTATTAAATCATCAACCTGTTCTGCTGTCTCAAGGCACAGGCTGAGCTTCTAGACCATGGATTAACAAGTTCTGTTTCAAAGGGTTTTTATTGTGTTTGCTTGCAGGATTTTATTTAGTTTTATCAGTTTTCTTCACAATGTAATCCTAACAAAAGCTGTGTCAGCACAACCGAGGGTAGTAGCATATTGCAGCATGGGAGGAGGAATGTACATTGTGTGTGAGATGCAGGAATACTTTAAGCTGGAATTTGTCCTCAAGATGGGTTTTTTAATATACTGAAAACTGTTTTATACAAATGTATTCATGGTGAAGGCTGTGATTTATTTAAGCATATACAGTAGCTTACCACGTACATTACACTTCCGTCTTCTCAGAGCAGAAAAAATTTCCTGTTCAGGTTTGGAGGGGTCAGCACGATGCCACCAAAGAGGTAATTCAATCCTGTTGCGTCAGGAAAGGCACTTGTTAGTGGCAATCCTCCTTCCCTGACTCGTCACTGTGTGGCTGAGTTGTGCTGGCCCAATACCTTTCTGATTGTGGTGTTCAGCAGATAGGGAACACACTTCGTTTGAAAAATCATAACAAGACTTACACAATTAAATTATGTACATTTTAAAATGCAGTAAGACTATTTATTAAAAGTCAGGTAATCTCCTTTATCTCTTTTGCAGAACAGTTGCATAAACAATTCTGGGAGCAGAAGTGAGGAGAATGCTCAGAAGACTGAGGAGGGAAATACCTCTAAGGTGGAAGAGTGGCAGAGGAATAGATGCTGACTTCAGGTACTGTATCCAAATATTTAAAATCATGAACTGCAGTCTGAAATAGAACCAACAGAAAGCTCAGTGGGCTTTAACCCACCAGCTAGAAAATTAATTTGCTTTTACACCACTGAAATCTTTCAAGGGGGTTTCTGTATCATCTGCATGTTAAACATTGACACCACTTTCCAGTCTGGATAAGTAAGCAGTAAGATACAAATCCTATGATTTTCAAGGAGAGACATTTAGCTGATAAATTATTATTCCAGAGTTCGTTGGTTTGGTCGTTTGGTTTTTGTGGTTTTTTTTTTTTTCATGAATTAGTCAGGAGCCTAATAGAATGGATTAGCAATGATGCTCCACAGATCTAGATGCAGGAAAATTAAATCAGTGTGTCAGTCTGTAATGCTGCCTAATGCACAGGATAAAACTTGGGCTTGTCATATCAGGAATGTGGGATCATTGTAATGACATTGTGTAAACTCTGTAATTATTTTTTAATTAATCTAAATGCTCAGGAACTTATGTACAAGTCTCCTCCCTTATCACAAGTTGAAGCAGGATATTATTTAAACCTTCTGTTTACATTTCTGTGTGTGTGTTCCAGTACTCAAGCAGTGTATCTGTAACCATCTACTAGGCTGTAGCTTATGATTCTAATTAATGGCAACAGCAGTAAATTTATCAGATAGTTTTAGAAAATGAGGTGTTTGAATGTAAAATCAGAAATTTAAATGTAAAATCAGAAATTTGAATGCGTGTCTTTAGCTTTGGATTATGAGTAGATACTTCACTGCACACTTGGTCTTTATACTCAGCCATTTGCAAGGAACAGTAGCTACTTTTAAGAATAAAACCATGACTTGAATTCCCTCACACCACTGAGAATCTTTCCTTGTGTCTTCTGAGTTTTAATTGATTGTGAAAATAAACTGAACTTGCTGGTTCCTTTTACTTCTCTGAGAAGTTCTGTGGCAGATTTCAGTTTACACTGATCAAAAACTAATTGTGTATGTGCACACTGAGCCTGCTTATTTGTATATGTATATACACATACATGAGCATATATGCAAATATTTATGGAAATGTGCAACTGTGCTTACTTCAGTTAATTCCACCATCATTTATTTAGCTGCCATAAGGAAGCAAATAGTCAAATTAATGCGAAGCCTTGGCAAGTACTAGGATTTAGGAAGTTGTATCTGCACCATAGCTTAGAGCTGGGAAAATCCTAAGGAAAGCTCCAGGCCCCTTAAGCACAAAATGTGTTATTTTAAATAGCACAGTATAGATTTGAAAAAGGTCTGAATGCAGTACTAGTCAGATCATGGTGTTGCCATAGCAACAGACATTGAAATTCAAAATATGATGTGCAAAATGGTGGTGGGAGAAAAAATAGGGTAGAGAGGAGAAAAATAGCAAGTAATAATGAAAAATCTCTAAAAATAATATGAAAATAAGATTTCTATAATCAGTGGTAGAATAACTATAATAACCTTACTCTGCTTATTATTATTTGCATTATTTTTCTCCTTTTCCTTAAAATATTTGAAAATGCTTTGTAAATATTAACAATCTACACCTTCTAATATCCTGCAAGGAAAGTATTGACCTTGTCATTTATAGATAGAAATACTGAGGCAGAGAGTATTTTGCATAAGTACAATACCTACGGGCAGAGATAGGAAGAGAGTTCAGCTGTTTGTTTAGCTCTGTATTCACATGCTCTTTGCTTCATTGCTTTAACATGTCTCAATTTTATGATGTTATTATCTGGATATGCAGTAGAAGAACCACTGTAATTTTTGTAAAAGTGGTAGCAACATTATTCTCTTTCTGGCACAAAAGCTCTGGGGCTTTAATACATGTTTTGTACAGTTATTTAAAGATTTGTTGGCATTTCCTTACAATACTAGCAACAGAAAATAAAAAAAGAGTACTTTCACGACTGTAAGGCACACTGGATTATAAGGCGCACTTCAGGGTGTTGGCAAATTACCAAACTTTTGCCGATATATAAGGTGCACCGGACTATAAGGGGCACTTCTGGGTTCGGGCCAAAATTTTAGTCAAAAGGGTGTGCCTTATAGTCATGAAATTACTGTAAGTAAAATGGCAAATTGCAATTTTTTTCAAATATGTTCAATAGTTTAGAAAATGGCACTCATTCATGCCTAATTCATCAAGGTACTGCAGCAAATCTAAACAGGAAGGAATTAAAATGCCTTTGCTGGGGAGCAAGAAAACATACTGCAGGTTAAAAGCCTGAGCTAACGTTTTTTAAATTTCTTCTAAATTTTTAAACTTCTTTTAAAATTTATTATTTTATCTTTCACAGATATCTCTTTACAATCTTTACTTCTGAGTATATATCTGTATTATTATTTCTGTATTGCTGCCTTGTATATAATAAAATTCTTCAGCATATCTAGGAGCTTTTCTTTAATGTTGAGCTTTGAAGTGACTCCCATTTTACTTCAGCGCTAAGACAGAGTGATAACGAGGAACTAATGAGGAATCTCTCTATTTCCTACATTTATATTTCCCTTCCAGACATGTAATGTAGCATAGGTATTATTCCTGAAGTAATATTACACCACAGTATGTCTCCTAAGAATAATTTTGAGGTTTCTCAACATCAGTATCAGCAGTATAGAACAACAGATAACTTGCATGTCACATCCAGGAATTTTAGGCAATGAACCATAAACAAAGAAACTAGCCAAAGGCAGAAAAGAAGCCTTAAAAATTATGAAAATATACTTACTGAATTATAGACTTCCAGTATACCACAGGAGTTGCAGCAAACAGAAGAATAAAGGGAAAATAATTCTTGAAACCTCTAGATTACCTGAATAGTACAAGAGTTTTGCTATTTAAGAAGCAATTCCCTGGAATTTCTAGGGTCACAATGGTGGGTGAATAGATTATGATAGACTGGAAATTCTCTAGCAGTTGGAAAGCCATAAGAAATTAAAGCATGAGCTTACAGGAAATTAGTCATGTGAGAGGTGAAGAATGACCCAGGATACTGAACTCATTTTTTCAGGTATCTTTACCAGACAGCTGCTATTGTTTCAGGTGGTGGGGCCATGAAGTACTCTGCCTGGTAGCTGATGAAGAGTTGCACCAGGGAGACTGGCATGTGTCCAGGTTCTTGCCAAGTTTCTTGGAAGGCAGTTTTGTAATATGGTCTGAAATAATGCTTCAATGCCACTGTTGTCCAAGCCAGCAGGTTTTAAGTACTGATGCTGATCATCTCTGGTCTAGCATAAAGATATTATGTGTAGGGGTTAACATTAGGAGCTGCGGAGGCAGAATGGAAACTTTGAACAAGGGAAACCCTCCTGCTGCATCATGACATTCAGAAATGTTCTAACTTTCTAACGTTCTCCACAGAGAGGAGCCTAAGTGTGGCTGGATCCAAACCCAATGCCAGACTCAGTCAAGACTTTCTGTCTGAATATTTTATAGGCATAATTGAACCTTAGTACAGCTTTGTCCTGCACAGTTAAGGACAGCAAGCCAATGTAAAAGCATTATTTATTTTAATTGATGATAAAAATGCTTAGACAAAGGGATCTTAATCAGAACTTGTTACTACACAGTGAAGATAGTTATAGCTACTAGTACAGTGAATGGTTTATTGAAGCAATACTGAACGAATGCTATTAAAACCAGGAAAACCATTACTAAGGAGAGATTGGTGTTACCAATACCAACAACGGAGGGCAAATCTCTTTTGCTCAGCCTTGACGAATAGTCTTGAGGGGCATCCCCAATCAAGGGTGGAATCTTTCTTACTCTGAGAAGTAGTATGTTAGAACTCCCTGCAATTAAAAAGAGGGGTTGGGCTTTTGTGGTACAAGGTGATTCACAGTCAGATGTCTCTGGGCCTGCAGCATTACCTCAGCAGCTTGAGATAAGTTATCAGCACTATGACTTGCTGGTCCCTCTAACAGCAACTTCATCTGCCACATCATCACCTAATCCTCACATCCTCAGTGCTAGTTTCCATCAGGAAACGTTGTTCTTCACATCCTCAGAATGTTTCACTTTGGGACTGATGAATCAGGCTGATTATTCAACACCAAACACAGCATGAGGCCCCTTCACCATCTGCTACTGATAATTTTTGCAAACAGGGTCAAGTTTGATCTGTTTTACCTCCACTTAGGCAGAGCATCCTGCTACAGGAGCAAAGGGGAGAGGCTGGAACAAAGTACATCCCGGGACTGCCAGAATGTGTTCAGGCAAGAATACATCCATTTCCCTGACCTTTTTTTGTCTCTTCTGGATAATTGTAGGAAGCAGCTTCTTCAATTTTGTACTTAGGCAGTGGGCCCTGGGCAAGGGTTGGGAGGAAAAGGGCAAAGGAAATATGTACTGCGCTGAGAGAAGGAATGTGTGCAGAACTGGAAGACTGGGAGGAGGATCCCTTCACAAATACATTTGCTAATTTGGATTTTAATCGCTGACAAACTTTTAAAGCTTTTTCTATTCAACTAATAATTTCACTTTCTATATAAAATTAAATTATTAAAATTTGATTTTCAAAATATTTTGCATATGTCTACACTACACTGCAGTGAGTATAGTATAGTATAGTATAGTATAGTATAGTATAGTATAGTATAGTATAGTATAGTATGACTATTGCTTTTTAATCTTAACAAATAAATGAAAGCTTCAGGGAAAAAAGCCAACCCTGTTACATAAAAAAGCACATAGAATCCCTTCTTGCCCAAAAATCAAGTAGGTTCTTTGATAAAGTTAAAAAAAATCTTGATCAGAAAACTAATGAGGAAAGGTTTTTCTGCCCCCATACCACTGTCTACCATTTTGCATGAAGCTGAAGGGTCTCAAGGCCAGCTAAAATGAACTGCAGACAAAAATCACACAACACCTTCCACAGGCACATGAGACTGACAAGATACCTGCCCAATAAAATAGTCTGTGTTTGAATATAGCTGAACCAAGATTGGCTCAGGTTTGTCATAAAACATCTGATGACTTCTTACAGTGAATTCAATATTAGTATATAAGATTTCAATATTAGTATATAAGATTTTTATCCAAGATCTAGCATAGTTGAAAGTCTACAAATGTAAAACACATCTTAAAACCCCATTTTCTACTACAGCTAAATAGCTTTTTTATCCCTTCAGTACTATACAAATTTGTTAAATTTGTTTCTAACTGCATATAGGTATCAATTTGCATCAAGGTGCACAGAGATGAGGTACAAAGGTATGTAATTTTTTCTTATTTAATAAACTGGTAAATAAAGGAAATCATTTCTATAAGCTGTTCGGGATAAAAGGTGTGAATGGCTTAAACAGAGGTAGAAAACTGCACACAGCAAAGTTTCATTAGTGCTCTTTAAACACTTTAGTCTAAAAAGAAGCCATGAAGTGGAATATGACTCCTCTGTGCACAT
>PYHW01009435.1:1568368-1588588 GCA_013186435.1 Turdus rufiventris
CACGGCCACTGGGAGGAGGCAGGCCCAGGGGCCCGCGGCGCCACCCCTGTCGGGTCCTGGCGGGCCCGGGGACCAATGGCTGCCGGGTTGGGGCGGGGCCTCGGACAGCAACCTCGCAGGGGGAGCTGGGGGCAGAGCCTCGCTAAAAAAAAAAAGTGCGCCCTACAGACGGTTGCACTTTATCTGATCTACAATGTTGCAATTTTTGCTGACTCCCGGGGGGTGCGCCTTATAGTCAGGTTCGCCTTACGGTCGTGAATTTACTGTAATTGAAATCTAAATGTCTAAAAGAAACCAGCAGAAAAACAAGTTAATTGTGCTTAGAATAACTTTTAAGTCAAGATGGTTACTACAGGTACTTTTTAATTTCAGTGTTGACTTTTTCTAGACATTGTTTCTACCTTCACTAGTCATCTAAGACAAGGAATCTCTTGAAAATGCAATAGTTTTATATTCTTTAGCTGCTCTTTTTTGCTCAGAAACTTCTTTAATACACTACATGATACACCCTTTATGTAAGCATGAGTCACTGATGTATTTTTTATTCTATTTTCAATTTGTGGCCAATATTTGGACATTTTAACACAATGTATTTCTTCGTAATTCTATAAGTCCTTCTTTTTAGTTGGTAGAATTGGTTAGCAGGGCTGGAGATGCACTGTACCTGCCCTGTGAGAGTCACTTTTAGCAGCCTTACTCTACTTAATCCTTTTTTCTTTTAGGATCTAGTGTTGAGATACACGTTGCAACACTGCAGAATTGAGAGTTCAGTGAAAATTTGTTGGTCAGGAACTCTCTGTTGAAGCCATGCATTTCTTTGACTTTCCTTGAGTCCTGGAGCTGAATTTAGGGAAAGTGTAATTCTTGGAAAAATAGAGGAAGGAAAGTTCGTTTTTTTTTTTTTTTTCTTGTAAACACATGAAAGGTAACGAGAAGCTAGGTGTGTTTCCATTTGAAAGCAAAATAAGGGTGTACGTCTTATTTTTCAATTTTTCAGAGTTAACAAAACAACAGAAGAATCTTGAACCATTAGTGACAGGATATGACTTGTGTCAGCTAGACTAGCTCTTTTCTTCCTTACTTGTATCTGACTTGACCTTCTTGTTTTTCTGCCTGCTGAGTCTTGCTAAATAGCTAAATAGCTGTGACTGAGGTAGAAACTTCTGCTGGGTGGAAGCAGAACTGGTTGAGTAACTGCATCTAAAAAGCGGTTGCTGCATGGTTCACTACCAAATATCAGCTCTACCCTTTGCCTATTCTTTCACAGAGGGTCTGAGATGATAAAGAACGTGCTGAGCAAGTTACCAGGCCTTGGGAAGTAGCAAACACCTGAAGGTGGTGGAGAGTGAGACTACTGTTTAGAATAGTCTTGGCAAATGGGAGATGTGATCTGGAACAAAGCAGGGGTCAGTGAGTATGAAAGTTTACCGGCTGTCTGTAGGCTGGACAAAATGAATGTGTGGTGGGGGAAGAGGAAGTTCTGTGGAAAAAGAACATTAATTTTTTGGATAATGAACAAATAAGGATATATTGTCAAGTTGTCAGGAAGAGGGTAAGCACTTGAATAAGGATCTTGAAAGCAATTTGAACTAATCTCTCTGTTCTTGTCAAAGTTGGTTGGTCCTACAGTACCCCAGTGTTTCAGCTTCTGGCTTCTTAAGTGAGATGGAGACCAATTACAGGGTGTTTAGAGGATAGAAGTGGTTTAGAAAATGGTTTAAAATGAAAGAGTGCAAAAAATTAAAATTGTGTCTTCTGATTCTAGGTGGAAAATCTGAGAGCTGTTTCTGGACTTTTATCTGTTTTTCCTGTGGATAAGTGTAAATTCTGTTCTTTGATGGAGCCCACTGTTTCTTATTTGCATTTATTTTTAATAACATCACAGCTTCAGGAGGAACTGCTAAGGAAAAGTGTGGTCTTCCGACATGTGCAGGGATGGGAGAATGGGAGTTCACTGTTTGAGGACGTTTGTATATGACCAAGTATATGTAGCTCAGTTCTTGCTACTGTCAGATAAGCAGGGGATGTTGGCACAAATGTAGAGTAATAGTTCCTGTTCCGCTTTTACAGTTTAGTATCATCTTGAGATGGAACTCTTGAGATCTGTTTTTCTAATGAATTTTTATAATAATTTTGTACTTCTTTGTTTCATGGTCTCAGAAATGTTTTTAGGCATTGAATTATCTTATTTAATTATTTACTGAGCAACGAAGGACAAGTTTTTTAAAATTTTATTTGATGTTCTCAAGTTCTTCTTGAAAACACTTCAGGCATCTGACATATCATATCACTTCTTGCTATAATGATTTTTTCTTTTGGTGTAATTTGATCTTACACCTGTCATTCTTACCTGTTTTGTGAGCTAAAAATTCTGGTTTTTTCTGTGTGTAAGGTGCTCCATGCTATGATCAATATAATCTATGTCTTTTTTGATGCTTTGTGTCTTTTATGAGATGGGGCTTGAACATACAGGAATACCACTAATGTATCAGCAGCATAAGAACATGCTATGTTTTCCTTTCCCTTCATTAAAAAAATAGTCTAATATCCTGGATGGTTTCTAACCTGACTGCTTGAAAGCACTGAACAAATGTTTTTGAAGGCATTAGATACTGCTACAACTTTTTCTGGTACTGTTATTAAATAACTCCTACCAGAGTATTATGTTGCATTTATTGACACGTGACTTCATCTACTGTTTTCTGTACTTGCTGCTCAGTGTTCTGAGGTTCGGCAAGTTTAATAATGACCTGTGGGTTTTGATTAATTATAATAATTTTGTATAAAACACAGATGCTTCTGTGATGACATATAGGCAGGTAAACATTCTTAAGAGCAGCCCAAGACCTGGCAGAAATGATGGTGAGGCTTCTGAGCTCTCTTCCCTGTCAATCTTTGTTTTTTTAAGTCTTACCCTGCAAGGTCTTCAGTTCTCTAGTAGTTTCCTGTCAGAGACATCAGCAGGAATTTCCCACTTCCAACACTTTTCCCATGATCCCGAGGATCCTTGATGCTTTCACAGGATTCTTCAAATAGTGAAACATGGTTTTGCACTGCAAAAGCTGATTTTTTTTTTTGCTTTCTTTTTGAATTATTCTAATCTACAGATTCTTGGGCATGGTTTTATCCACCTTGTGTAGTATCAGATTCAGACTATGTTATGCTTCTTCTGATTGCCTTGTCACATCTGAAAAAAAATTGATTTATTTTCTAGTCTTGATTCTTCTTTGCTTGGCTTGCCTTAAACCTAAGTTTTTGCAGAATTAATAATTTGGAAATTTGATGGCTGATTCTTCAATGCCTTGGCTCAATAGCATCTGACTCTGGTGAATTTTTGCTGTTGATTTGATATTTTTTATTGCTTATTGGATGATTCATTTTTAGAAAATGCCCTATAAATCCTGAATCTGAAGAGGATCTGTTTTGGTGATTTGCATTAATTGTCTTGGTAGTAATTTCAGAAAAAAGCCAGGTCATCTAGGTTTTCTGTTCTGTCTTTATCTTCTTATGAATTTGTCTTTTATTAGCTAGTGGATTATTGGATTGAGGTAGTAAGATGTTTGTAACTATCAGATTCTGCTATATATTCTATTGCTATATATATTCTCAGAAATAGCAGTGGAAATTCTGTGAGATTTTATTGCCCTCTGACAGATGGCTGTGCAATTCATTGGAAACCTTTATTATGCTGCCATGTACTAGCTAGCGTACGCCTATCAATCAGACCCGTATTAGACTTGCATTACCAGCTTTAAGTTCTACTAATGACCTGTGTGATGAAAAAATGCAATAGTATCATAACATTGTCAATAGTACAGTAATTTCATGATTACAAGCCGCACTGACTATAAACCGCATCTCCAGGTGTCGGCAACATTTCATTCTTTGTCCATACATAAGCCACACCCGATTATAAGCCGCTGTGTTGCTGTGTCATTCGCAGCGAGGACCCCCTTGCAGCAAAGTTGCCAAATAGTAACAGAATCACGGGATCATGGGGTTTTCTGGCTCAACTCGGGGCTGCCAATGGGGCCAGGTGGCCCAGCGGTGGCAGGTGGGGATGGAGCCTGCTGGCACGTGTGTGGGGTGGCAGCAGGCGGGGAAGGAGCCCCCCCACTCCCACGGTGCCGGTGGGAGGTGGGCACGGAGCCCCAGCCTCCCCCCCGAGCCGCGGGGATGGCAGCATGGAGCCTCCCGTGTCCCCACCCTGCGCTACCAGCCGGGAGCCCGCCTCTACCCGCTGCACAACAGAGTAACCAATTGGTAACAATCGCGCAATCCTGCGTTTTACTGGCAGGTGCTCGGCTCGGCACCCTGGCTGGCACTTCCGGGGTTGGAAATTTCCGAACGTTTTTCATTTATTAGCCACTCCTGAGTGTAAGCCGCATTTCCAGGGTGGGAGCAAAATTTTAGTCAAAATGGTGCGGCTTATAATCGTGATATTACTAAAGAAAAGTTGGGTTTGCATTTGATTTTCATACTGAAAAAAAAAATTCTGCACTCCAAAATGTGTGATAGAGTAGTTCCTTAAAAAGAAAAAAAAAAGTAAAAGAAAAGGTGTGTCTGTTGTTTGTGTTCAGGCAGCAGAAAATGGAACTTTTTTCTGTTGAAGTAGCTCCAATCTGTTGTTTTATTTGATAAATGAAATTTTTTGAATGGCTTCATTTTTCCACTTGCTTTAACATCTGCTTGAAACTGGCACATGCCCAGATGTTGGTGGTGATGTTTGTTCCACTTTCACAAGTCCCATTGGAATGGGGTCTAGGACC
The DNA here is from genome assembly GCA_013186435.1 of Turdus rufiventris. Taxonomy (NCBI): domain Eukaryota; kingdom Metazoa; phylum Chordata; class Aves; order Passeriformes; family Turdidae; genus Turdus; species Turdus rufiventris. The sequence goes on from PYHW01009435.1 coordinate 1,573,138, forward strand.
TGTGTTCCTGTCCAGTGACAGTCTGATTTGTATATGTTTTAGAAGGACTGGAGACAAATTTACTTTAACTTGTGACTTTACTGCTAATGTTTTGTTCCTGCTGATATGTTTTGCTAGTGGAGACTTTCTCTTGGGCTTTGCAACTTTGGAACAAATGATTTTATGTCTGTTTTTTAGAAATGTGATGAATTTTATAACACTTGCAACCTCCTGCACTTTTTTCCTCCTTTCATATCTCCTTGCATAGCTGCTGTTCCTTTATAGTGCCCTGAATCCTAGTATCACTTAGTCTTTTCTTTTTTTGATCATGGAGAATAGAAGTTTTGTATTTATATTACGCAGTTCTTTGTTTCTTGAATGTCACTAAGTAGCCAGAAAGGAATACTAAATAGTGCCTGCTTGAATGTGAACTTTCTTTCCCTTCCGAAGATTTTATAAATGTGTCTGTGATCACTGCTTTGTTTTAAATAACAGAGATTTTGGAAATAGTTTTGCTTTCTTCACCCCTACACACTGTGTCTTTCTTTCAGTTTTGCTTTATGTGTTTTTTCCCATGAGGGCATTGCTAAACTGTTATGGAATGTCTCATCTGAAGTTGGATATTCTAGCGTGAGATTGTGAGTGAATGCTTATCATGAGTCCATGTGTAGAGATTATACAGTATAGCTTGCACTTGTAAGCTCTGTGCAAAGCTTAGTCCTTAAAATTTTTAAAATCCAGCATTTTTTTCCCTTAATATAAATCCTCAAAACCGTTATGTGTCAGTTTACTTCACCTAAATTGCAGTCTAGAGTTACAACTTGGAATCTTGGTCCTTCTAGTCATCCTAACTTCCTGACCTGTTAATTTTCTAGATATTAGACTAGTTAGAGCCAGATACAAATGTATGTGTCTTGAGTGGTTCCTTTCTCTTGTCACTTGTTTTCTTCCACTTTTATGAAAATACTAGTAATAACTTGATCTTTCATATAACAAACTTCGGCCTTCCATGCTTTTGTTTTTCTTGTTAATGGGTTTCTGTTTTCGTTTTATCAAGGGTAAGGTTCAGAAATAAATAAAATTTTCATAATTTTTCAGCTGCAATACATTTGTCATAAGAAATTCCAAGAACATAGAAAAATTCTCTTACATGTATAGAGGCAAAATTATTTCTTCACTCAAAATGATGTGTATGAAGTGATAGCATACTACTACTAGCCATCATTTGAGAAATATGCTCTTTTCTTTTAGTTGAACTGTGTCTATTTTTATAAAAAAGCAGCTCGATTCTGGTAATGGTCAGAAAATGCAGGGCAACTTACCTAAATCTGAGTCTGGTAACGTATTTGAAAATGCTGAGATAGTAAAATGAAATTTGATATGTTTTTCTTTCACAGAGTCTCTAGAAAAGAAAAGAAGAACGTTTATTTCAGTAGGTGAAAATCAGAGGAAGTAGCTGCTGATACGGGAAAACTATATTTAAAGGACATTTCTGAAAGAAAACTTCTAAGGTATGTGAGCTAAGTTATGCTTTGCAGAAAAACCTTCCTGAATATTAGCTGCCTGCTTTGCTTTGAGCTTTGAAATAATCTAGGGCTAACTTGTATTACCACTTCAGATATTTATTGTTGGCAAAAAGCTCTGCAGAAGGATTAGTTTTGCTAGTTTATGTTGTATACATCATATCTATGCATACAAAGATGATCTTATGAATATGTGATTGGTGTAAACAAATGGTAGGTAATGCATGTCTTTTGTGTTTCATGGTCTTGTGTATTCTAGTAGATCCTACACTAACAGAAATGTAAATTGTCTGACTGTCTAATTTTTGTTTAAGGTGTGGATGGAGTGCTAAGAAATATTTGTTTCTTTATTTTAATGGAATATAACTACTATAAGCCTTACACTGAGAAATTGAGAAGTACTGTCTTACACATTGATAATGTATTGTAAAAATGCTTTTAGTTTGGTACAGCAGCCTTGATTTTGTCTCCTGAATCCAAATCCTCTTTCTTTTCTGATTTTTAATGTTTTTTAATGTTTGTAGAAAGTGTTTGCAAAATAACAGACATTCTGTATTCTCTATGATTTGGAGCCCATACAGATTTAGGAATAATCTAAGTTCATAGAAAGCATGTGAAGAGTGAGAGAAACCAGATCTGTGATGTGCTTTCCTATTCTGGATTTAACTGGGTGCCAGGTGTACTTTCTGGGTTTTTGGTTTTTTAGTTGCCTACCTTGTCACCGGTACTGTGAAACCACAAGTTCCAAATGACGTGTATACATCCATCATTATTATCTGTCACAACCTTGGATGTAATTGATGGTAGTATGTAGCAGAAGGCACAGCTGTTTTAAGTATAGGAGAGCAACTTATGAAAGTTTTGCAATGTACATGCTCTGTTCCTCTTTGCTCATTTGATTTCAGTCAGTGTCTGACAGAGCCACTTTCATGTGTCACAGGCAGATTGCAGTCTTTGAATTAAATGTTCATTGGTTGTGGAAACTAGTTTTTCAGAGTTGCTGCTGGAATCTAGGAACATCACTAACTGAAATACTGCCTTTGTTTCCTGAGGGGAGTGTTACAATATTGAAGGATTATGTGACTACCATTGAAGTTTCTCATTGTTAGGCTGACAAAATTTAGTTGCTTTGTTTGGAATCTGCATCACTGTGTTGGTGGTTGAAAGAAATTTTAAATTGTCTTTGGTAACTCAAATTTAGAACAGTTTGAGATCTGGTTGCTCATTCACACTAAAAAATTTTATTACTGCTTTGTGAAGAGCAACTTAGCAGGCTGGAGTGAGATATTGTTGCATCTTTTGTTCTATTGATTTTTGTCATCTTATGGCTCCTTTGTAAGTCACTAGAAAAAGACTGAAATATCACATGCTGAGAATATTTCCTCCTTTCTTTGCCATACTATGTCTCAGTAAGAAACATAGGCTAGGGTAAAAGCGAGCAAGCCATTACTTTACTCATAACATAAGGCCGAACTTCACTGTGAGCTTCAGTTCCCATCTCTTCTAAATCTGGATGTAAGAAAACAAGGATACTATCTTTTCTCATGGCTATTGTGCTAGGAGAGTTTGGTAATGTGCTAAAATGAGGTAGGAGAAAAATGAAAAATCATAAAAGTGGATCTAGATCTAAAGGGCATCAGAAATTCCTTAGTGCAGCTTTAGTTGTGTCAGGGGCTTTAAGATTTTTTTCTTTGGTTCATGTTGCTAAAAATGTTTGTAGTTCTGCAAGAGTATTCCTGAATTTTAACTGTGGAGGTATTTTCCTTAATGCTACTAATAATGACATAGTTCATAAATACAGCCAACATAAACTATTTACTGTTGCTGTGTATTACTGAATTCCTAGCCACCAGGAATAATTCTGACTAAAATACACAGCTTCAAATTAAAGAGTTTATGAAAAGTTTGAAGTTACTCATACATCCTTGACTTTTCTGTATTGTGCAGATATATAGTAAAGTGGCACTGTTCTAGTTTCCTTTATTGGATCTTCTTTTGTTATGTATTTTGTTATGTTTGTGTTTTTAAGAATAAACACATAGTACATGAGGCTTATTTAACAGGCTGCTTGAGGTTCTGATTTGCAAAATCTTCAGAAATTGTGTGCAGTAACTGAAGCCAATAACATATTTATTTTTTCTGAATACCTAACATACTAAAAATGCTAGGCACTCTTAGAAGTCTGTCTTTAAGGCTTATACATACTGGTATGAGCTGCCACAGTGTTGACATTAGTTTGTGTGTCTCAGTTCTTAATGTAACATAAGAATATTAATCCTGCTTCCCTCAGTGGACTGCTAGGAAGATAAATCTATTAATGTTTGTAGAACACTGCTAATTCAAGTGATAATGTGCAAAGCCTGTGAAGAAATTGGTATTTCTGTGTTAAAAAGAGCCAAGACTTTGCTGTAGTGCATGAATTAGTGAATAGGCTGTGGCTGCACTGCAGTCGAGTTGAGGGTTGCAGTTTATATAAGTTTATCTTACGTAGTTGAAGCTGGTTAGTTTACACAGAAAAGAGGGTTCAGCCCTCGTTACAAAACCTTGTGCAAGAGTGTGTGGGAATTACTTCTTTGTGTGGTTTCAGCTCTTCCACAATGTAGCTGTGTGTTTATCAGCATCAGACACAGGTATTTCAGAGCTAACTTTAGCAATGTGTCTTTGACCTTTGGTTCTGCTACAGGATTTCATTAGGCAGCATATCTTACCTGTTTATCAATCTTACTTTATGTCAATTTGTAAGTCTGGACTGTCTTAGGGTACAGTGGTGGGAACTAAAGAGCTCTGACACAGGGACCAGTGTTTGGTTGGGCTTTGTGTTATTTTCTGGTTTTTGGAAAGCTGAATCTGCAGGTTTAATGGCCTGTTAATATTGGGTTTAGGAGCAAACTAATTTCTAAGTAGCTACCAATTTCCTGTAGATGCAGTGCCTGAGAGCTGCTGTTTTATTTGGATTTTTCTGTGCTCTTAGAGTAGTAGACATGAGTAACAAATGTTTCAGGCCACCTGGAGTAGAAAAGTGTAGTTGGCAGCTTCTCTGGAGATACTGTTAGCTGTACTTATTTGGTTAAATACGTAGATTGGTCTTCTGCATTTGTCATAGATGCTGTTGTGTTTTCTTTCATACTGTACTTTAAGTTAGGGAGGGACATTTTTTCAGAAATGGAAGTTGCAGTGCAGTTCTAAGTTGGAAACATTTTCCAGTCAGAGTCTGGTGTTCAAAACAGTGCTCTGAGCATCCTTTCAGTTTACACTGAGGAGGTAAATGTATGTCTTTAATCTTACGATTAGTTTATTTCACAGTTCAGGCATCAGTATTTGCTCTTTTTTCCACCAGAGGTTTTTCTTTTGATAGTTGTCTCATCAGTCTTGTTCTCCTTTCAGATGTGCTGAAGAGCCTGTATTTTCACCTGTGTGGTATATAGTGCCTTAAAAAATGGGGTTTGGAGGTGACCTGAAGTATTCTCATGATGCTTTATTAAAACTGCAAGACTGGGAACTACGGCTGCTGGAAACAGTGAAGAAATTTATGGTAATGAGAGTAAAAAGTGATAAAGAATATGCATCCACTTTACAGAATCTTTGTAACCAAGTAGATAAAGAGAGCGCTTGTCAATTGGATTATATCAGCAATGTGTCCAAGGTAAGTCTGAAATATTTTGAATTTGGAATATCCTTGGGTTCTGTGTTTATTTTTGTTATTTTGGGTTGAGTTGGATTCCTATCCATTCAGTTTCTTGAGTTAATGTTGCCAAAGTGTTTAAAATGTGTTATTTTAGTTTCTCAGTGAAATATGCAAAAGTTGATCTCTAGTCTTCCTGTGAAAAAAACTAACTGAATGAGAATCAATCCCAGTTTTTGAAATTCAGTATTTTACATAAATAAGTTGAGCCGTCTGCTTTGTTTAGTGCTTTGAAAATCAAGTATGCTATAGTAAGCTTTTCTTTTAAGATAGGAGCTATTGTTTGTGTTATATAGAATTTGTGACAGAAATAGAAAAATGCCAGGAAACCAAGGCAAAGCCTAGAATTCCAGCTGTTACACTGCAGCACATGTTTTAAGAACAAAACACTAATTCAGAATGTTTCTTGTAATTGTGAGGTTATTTTCTATTCTGTTAAAAATGATTGTGCTAACTTCAAAAAAAGGTAAGATTGTTTGTTCTCCAAATTACTGGTTTTCAGATTTAGAGCAAGTCCAAGTAAATGTAATGATGAAGCAAACTTCTTTCATCACCTGTTTGAATGTTTTACTCCACACCTGGATTCTCTACTGACAGGAGAAGACTATTCTGTTTTGATGGCTTATTTAGTACTTGCACTTTGCTCTGTAGCAGTGGTTACCCAGTGCCTTCAGTCTGGTGTGAATCCTCATTTTTTCTCTGCAGTAAAACACCCTTTCTGGGTCAGATTAAATTTTATACAAAGCAATTTTTATGTCATGGACTTTTAGGATAGTGGCTGTGGTGTAGCATTAAGAGCAGGACTGCCCTTTGTGCAGCAGGATGGATGTATACAGGGTTAAAAGGGCTATGTGACTTGAAAGTAGTGCTGCTATAGCTGGCCCGCTTCAGCACTGTGCAGTGTTTATATATAATATGTTCTGTTGTTGCTTCCCTCCCCCACAATAATTCTTGCCTTGTAAATTGAAGTGCTGCCCTTTTTTTTTTGTAATTGGCCCAGAGTATTTAGCGTTATAAGGTATAAACAACCATTAACTTTCACATAGGTATCTCAGTCTAGGAAGAGTTCATGTAAATATTAACATGAGCTCTTCTTGTGTGCAGATAAATTAAAAATTTCCAGAGATCTGACTTAAGCCATTCTTAAGCTCTTTTTGGCTTGGAAAGAGGCGTGCATGTCACATTTTGAAATCTTGTTTTGAGGAGACGCACTCAGGTTGTCCATCAGCATAATTTTCATTCCCTTTTTTTTTTTTTTTTTTTTTTTCTCTTAAGGAGGTGTAGTTTTTTCCTAAGTCACATCGCTGATTTATACTTCCTTTATATAACAGCAAAAATATTAATATGGACTGGCAGATTTTTTTATGGGCTTGCCTTAAGATTTCACTGATGCCTTGAATTTTGAAGTTGTGTAGTGACACATTGTCTTGCTGGTTTTGGCAGTTAAAAGGCCTGAATTATTGATTAAAAAATTCGCTAATCTCATTTTAATTTATTTTACTCTTTTGTGATGCTTTTTTCTCTCTACCTGATTTTTTTACAGAATCAAAGAATGATGCAAATGTTATGGGACATGAGTCTAGTTTCTTACATCTTCTAAGATATAAAATATCTGTATTTGGTATTGTGGTATTATTTGACATTTTGTGGCATTAAAACCCAATAGCAAGCTATTTAATTTTTTGTGGGTTTTGTTGTTGTGGTTGTTTGTTTTGTTTTGTTTTGATCTCTAAGTGTATGGTAAGAATGAGCACTTAGAAATGGTGTTTGGGAAAATCTGTCTTTTGTATTTTTTTCACGTGGAGACAAGAAACTTGCTGGAAAGGCGTGGTAGCACCAACTGGTAAAGCTAGGAAAGAGGTATTTTTAAGAGCTTTCAGACTGTGTAGATGTCTGAAAAATAGTGTTAAACCAAACAAATCAAACAATAATGTGTTTTATTGCATTTGTTGGATTGTGGTCATTTTTTGTGGAAGGAAATGCTTTACCTTTTCTCCTGTTCCCACCCAGCTTTTTTTTTCCCCATATAAATCTCTATTACTGAAGCTTTACCTTCTCATAATTTAAAATAATGAAATATAATCATACAAAGCACAGAAATCCTGCTTTACTGCTATTTCCCTACGGAAACATCACTTCCATATTTTCTTGATGTGAAGAACAGGGATATATGCAGGGGTTTTTTTTTAATAGAAAGGGAAATAATTGCTATGTTTCTGGCTTATTTTAGCTCATTTGGTAAATTTTAAACTAACCATTTTCTTAGAGTACCTGTACTGTTGATTAATGCTTTTGGTGTGGTTTTTCAGGATTAAAACAGCAGTTGTCTCATTAGTAATAAATCAGCCTCGGATGACTCTTAACTAGATTTTCACCTCTGAGAGCACTTTTATCGTCTCTTCTGTAACCACAAAGGCCCATTCTTCTCACACAGGTGTTCAATGATTTTTTATCCTATGCTGCTTTGCAGTATGGCTTCTGAAATTGTCTCCAGCTGTTGCTGGAGCTTTAGGCCTTGTTTTGTGACACCACACTTTAAGCAGTCTAGATAGCTCTGTACCAGTCTGTGGGATATTTACAAGCTGGAGGAAATGTTAAAGATTATCAAATATATTGGAGAGTCAATTGTCTTTTGTTTTGTTCCCTAGAATCCAGTTCCCTAGAATTCCAGTTTGCATCATTACCATGTAGACATGGAAATATTAGATGAATGTGTTTGTATACAGGATATAAAGAAGCCCCAAACCTAACAAACAAAATAATTTTCTGAAGTTTTTATCTTGGGCTGATTTTTGTTGTAGCCAGGAGTAAGATAAATGCCAATATCATAGCTGCTTTCAAAACCTTTTAATTCTGTGGCATGTAGCCACTCTGAAATCTTAGCTATAGCACAGCAGTCATTGTTGGGGAGTTACCTTTAAGAAATCCAATGTGTGACATCAATCTTGAGGGTAACCAAGGCTTTTATTTGAAGTTTAATTTTACATTTGTGTCTGTGTTATCTGTAGATGTGTATCTGTATTGGAAGCCACACACAGCACATTAAGCTGTCCTGAAAACTGACAGAATGTTCAATGAAGCTATTAAAGCAAGGGTACAGAAGGATGCTGGGTTACAGTGACAGATGAATGTTGTGTCTGTTTGTGCTTTGGTTCTGGTGGTCTGACTGATGCTGCTGTGTGAAGCAGCTGATGTAATGGTATCTTTTTAAACCACCTCTCAAAGGGGTACTGCTGTCAAGTATTCAGACAAAGGTGGAAATCACTTTGGGCAGAGCAACTGTGAGGGGAAAGTAGAGGACAAAGGATGTAGGAGCATAGTTCTCAGGGGTGTTTGGGGTATATTTTGAAAAAAATAAAGCTGCAGTGCTTTCTTTGGTGTTCAGAAATACTAGGACAGTGCTGAAAGGTGGGCATTCAATGCTGTATTTTTGTCTCTGGTGCTTTTTTATGATTTTATAAGTAAGATTGAGGTATGATTTTGTTGTTACAGGAGGATTTCAAATTTAAAATTAGCGCTTTTGCTGAATTTTTTTAAACAATGATGTATCTTTTCCCACAGTTCTTATTAATTGTTTGTGAGCTGAAATAACTAAGTGCTTTTCTGTTCTGACTTTTTTATAGTCTTGGTTGCTCGTGGTACAGCAAACAGAACAGCTGAGCAAAATAATGAAGACACATGCAGAGGATCTTAATTCTGGGCCCTTGCACAGGCTTACAATGATGATCAAAGATAAGCAGCAAGTTAAGAAGAGTTTTGTAGGTGTTCATCAACAAATTGAAGCAGAGATGTACAAGGTATTCTGTTCATCTATGCTTGATAAATTGGTTACAATTCTCTATGTTGAATAATATTAAAAGTGTATTTTTTTTGTTTTTGTTCATGCTGTTGTAAAAGTGTACTGGATGATATGCAGAATGCTTAGTTTAAATTTTAATAATTTTCTACACAGATTTTCTTTCCTTCTAGCTGGCAAGGCAAAGATGGAAAACTTTCTTCCATATGAATTTCTGTGGACAGATAACACTGGAAATGCTCTTCTAGTAGAGGATAATTCTTGTGTGACACTTCTCTATTCCATCTCTTTTCCTGTTCTAATTCCACTCTAGACATTGATGGTACCAGGGCACTGTAAACTTTTGTTAATGAGTGCTCTTAGCAGTCCAGACTTGATTATTTCATGCCAGGTTGCTGTTCCTTAGTCATTTGTATGCAATGTAATGTCTAAAAATTTTGCATTTTTTTAGGTGCTAAAGAAATTCCTTCCTATGTATAGGACATTTTAAGCCAGTATGGTTTGTTAAGCATCTTTTTAATGGATTTTTTGCCTTGTAATTGAAATGGAATATTGTTGATGATTAGCTGGATTTTCTAAATACATTTTTAATTACATTGGTGTGAATGGGGATTTGTGTCTTGGGCCTCTTACTTAATTCCTTGCATTTATTGATTTGATTTTGCACCATGTAATTTGCATCATGTAATTTGCACTGTGTAATTGCACCATGTAATATTCTGCTAAAATTTTCTCAAACCAGTGGAAAGTTTAGCATCCTTATTTTGTATAATAAATTCTGTTAATTATGTTTTACTAATTTTTTTAATAGATTGAAAATAAGTTTTTTTAATGCTTTTTATATTTTTATTTTCTTAAAGGTCACAAAGACAGAACTAGAGAAACTTAAATCTAGCTACAGGCAACTAATAAAAGAAGTAAATTCTGCCAAAGAAAAGTATAAAGAAGCTGTGGCGAAAGGTATGATTGACTTGATTTTGTGTATTTATTAGTGCCCTTTTCAAACCTCTAAAAGTCTTACAATGAAACAAGGTAATTTTTTTGAGCTACTTGATGACAATGTAGAAGTTTATTTAGTGTCTTAAGTAAGCCAGAGCTGATTGTCATCATGTATGCTTGGTATGCTCTTTTTAAAATTAATAAAATATAAATGGTGATTCTTTTAAGTTCTTGTATTATTTCTTCAGTGGATATTTTTGAAAACTAAAATTGCTCAGATGGACTCTGGTCTCACCTGTGTTGTAGCTGCAGCCTACTTTCCTGTGAATTATTCTTGTTGCTAGAGTGGCATCAGCACCAGTTCTTGTCAGGGTAACACATCAAACCTTTGTCAACCTCATCTAAAAGAAGAAAATAAATCATTTGCACACAGAGATTTTTTTTTTTAGTGGACAGTGATGTGTTCAGTCTACATGGATTTTGATTCCTGTTGAATTGTGCTGGAATGATGAGATAAAAAGAGAACCTTTGTTCTATTATATATTGTAGTGTAATTATATGTAGCTCTCAGTGGGGAGAGATTGTTTCTTTCCAGATTTGTCTCAAATTTGGACAAAACAGCAGGGTAGTTATGCTCAGTTAGCACTGATGAACTTCTACAGTTCTTTTTCTTTTACTGAAGTTCATCAACATTTAAAAATAAAAATGGATTATTTGATGTTAATTTCACCCAGTTCCATGTTTTCTGTATATAAGTTGATTACTTGGTTTATACTCAAGTAGCTGCTTAACACTGGAATATGTAGAACATATCATGGAAAAATAATAGGATGTTCGGATCTTAATATGTTATTTTTAGCCTGTTTTATCCTCTCTTCCTGGTCATTCTCTATTGCTGGTCATTTTTTATTCTGAAGCACCAAACTTTCCCATTGGAATAAAGTAGTGTTTTGGCTGTCAGCAGCTGTGATGTTTTGATGTGGTTTTGATTAACTAAATCAATGTTTCTTCAGATAGACAGCAAACATAAATTGTTTTTAAGACACTTACCTTCTGTGGTTTTCTTTAACCTTCTCTTTCAGGCTTTTATCTAATGTTTTTCTTATTATAATTCCTACTTAATTTCATTTCTGCTAAAATCTTACTGTAAGTCTGTTTTTGCAAACACTGATGCCCATAAAAATGTTTTTTCCCAAAAGTTGCAGAATTGCTTTTCTCCTGCTGCATCCCAGGCCCTGTTCCTGTTTACAAATACTTACGCATTTCATAAGCTGCTATGGTTGTTTATCAGCTGTGGGTCAGCTGATCCACTTGAATTTTTTCAAGTTGTGGTATTTCTGAGTTTTAAGTTGTCAAACTGGTTCGCTGTGAAGTGAAAAGTTAGGGAAGTCTTAAAATTACAATGCTTCGTTATTGCAGAGTATTTATTCTTTACTCAATAAGCTACGGTTATTCAGATTATGTGCTACTAGGATATATTACTTTTGCTAATGTACAAACTGGTTCAGTTTTTCAGGATTTTGAGAATTACTGAAAACAAGAGAAGAAACTGCTTAGCAGAATAGTGGGAAGGTATAACCAAGAACCATAACCACAGAGTAGTGTCTGATAAATGTCTCTGTTTTGCAAGAGTAGTGATTTTGAAATGTCATGACTTTTTCAGCTTTGTCTTGGAATAGCAAAGCTGCTTTCTGGTGAGAGAGTAGGTTTATTAGAGCTGCTAGTGAAAGAGGTACAAGTGGTTCTTCAGCTTCTGAAAAGAATTGCAGTTTTCTGGTTGAGTTATTAAAAGTGATATTAAGCTCTGGCCTAAACACACATGGTAGAGGATATTAACTGATAAGGGTAAAGGCTGGTGAAGTTTGTACAGTAGAAGATTATGTTAATGATTTTCTGGAATCAGGAAGTAGGCTGAGGTAAACTTGAGTTTTTCTCTGTGTGCTACTTTGCGCCAGCAAAGTGGGCAGTCACTTTGAGTCAATGACACCTTAATGCAGGGTTTACAGGTGTTTTCATCTCTTGGTGAAAACACTAGGAGGACCATTGGAAAGAATAATAAGTCTTAAGGACTGAATAATGATACTGGTTACTTTTACAGGTTTTGTCAGTGTTTGTGCAATGGGTAGAGCATGTGGAGGGAATTTTTGTATAATTTTTTAGTGGGGAAAAGGGAACTGGTTTCTGAAGGAATGCAGGAGCTTCATTGTGCTGTGCAGATCTGGAGAAAGGTGAAAATGTTCGAGATTGTGTCCTAGAAACTGTTCTGGGAAACCAACCATCTGCTAGCACTACTTCTGCTTGTGCATGAAGGGAAGCAGTGGAACAGTTGTGTTGCAGAGGGAGCACCACTGAGCCTCAGGTGGCACTTGGGCTGGGTTACACTGCCTTGTGGCTACCAGTGTCTGCCTGATGGCTCAATCAGAAACAGCTGATTTATTTTGTTTGTTCTAACCCTTACCCAAGTCAGACATGCATACCTGCCCCTTTCTGCACCAGTGATTACCATAGGAATCACAAATGCAATCTGGTTGGTTTTTCTTGGGCATGGAAGCTCCAGGTGTCAGGCAGTCTGGTTGATATTAGTCATTTGAATTATAGTTTTCTGCCCATTTTTTCCCAGTCATTCACTGTTACATTTTTATGTTAAGAGGTAACAGGCTGAGAGATGAAGTCAGCAAGCTGAACTAATCCAGTGCCTCTTTAATGGGGCATGCTTCAGTTTTTGGAGCTCTGTGGACTGATTGGATATGATAGTCTCTTCTAGATTAGAAAGCTTTGTTAAAACACTCCACAAAGTATCTGTACTGGGAATGCAGAGCATGTTACAGAACTGGGGCACTGGAGTCATAGGGCACGCAGTGGTCTTTGGAACAAAATATAAACCAAAACCTTATCATATTTTTTTTCTATAATGAAATGAACAGCCCTGTGAAATGATCTAGATGTGTGATATTGAGAAAAAAAAAAAACAGTGTAAACATCTTAAAACAGCAGTCCAAAGTAAGAGTCCCAGAGTGTACACAAATCTGAGTTTACAGGGCTGTGCTAATCAGTGATGCTGAGTAACAAGGTGGTTAGAATGTGGCATGTTGATGTTGCTGCTGTAGAAAAGCACATCAAGCCAAAATTTGTGCCAGATGGAAAAAGCATGGTTTCACTGAAGACGTCACAAGTCTTCTGAAATAATTCAATCAATAATGTATTAAGAATACAAAATGGAGACTGTAGGACAACTGTTAGCATCAAGTGTAATATTTCATTGCATTTTGAATCTCTCTTGGTTGGACCAGTAACTGCTTACACTTAAGTCTGCTGTTTGCACAGTTATTTTTGTGCATCTCTATTAAGTATAGTTCAGTGTGTCTGTGGGAGTTTCAAATATTTTCATCCTTGAATTTTTTGATTAGGCATTACTTACTGCTCTATAAATAAGGAAATAATGATTATATGAAGCAATAGTTTACTCAGTTCATTACAGCTTTTTTAAGAAGTTGAAATGCATTAGTAAAAGTTAGCATCTGATTTTGTAGCTAATTTTGGTGTTAGTTATTGAAGTGTAAAATAGTTGCTCATATATCAGGAAATACTGCAACTTGGAACAGAGCCAATGCAGTTTTGGGATGTTCATACTGAATTTTAGTTTTGGGTAAATACATTAACTACAGGTGTTTATTGTAGACTTATTCATTACTGGTAGAATGTAGAAAACAAGTTGCAGTGCTCTTATGTGACATAGTGGCTCTGAAATAAATAGTAAAGAAAAAAATACACTCATTCTAAGTATTTAATGTCATAATTTCATTTTATACTGCTACAGCAGCATAAAAAATACTGCACCAGATTTCTTTAGGCTTGTGTTCCCTGAAAACATGGTGATTTAGAGGAGCCTAGAAATATTAAGTGTATACCTATCATTATACCACATTGCTTCTGCTGGAAGAATGTTTACCCTGAAACTCAAGTGATTTAAGACTTCAGAATTGATGTGACTTCTGTGGTACTTACTGAAGTTTCATAGCACCATAAGCTCACATCTGTGATAAATAAGGGAGCTGTTAAAAAAGCTTTTATTAAATCTAATTATTGTCCTGTTCTTTGTAATTGCCAAGAGGTCAGAAAATTCTTATTAGGTGGCTGGTGCATTCATTCTGAGATGCCTTTAAAATTGTTATTATGCAACTACATTTCCTGGTGGCATGTGTTGCCTGTAGTTGCTGCAATGAGGGATATTTCTAGTAGGATGTTTTTTAAGCTTAGTTTTGACTGAAAATCTCATCTTGTTAAGACAAAACAAGTAGCACTGGCTGAACTGGTCTGTGTTACAGAGATGAGCAGGCTGCATAGATTTAAAATAAATGCTTTACTGTGTGTTTCAACACATATCTACTACCAGTGCTTTTGCTTGGAAGCGGGGGTAGGGTTGTTTCTTCTGTGTAAAATAAAGCTTGTAGAGCAGGAAACCCCAGGGAGTGCAAAGAGATCATGGTGACTTCTTGTAGAGTGTGGGACTAACTTGGACATACTGTTTCTTGTTAACACAGACATGCAGCCCCAGGACTGTGCTCTCCTCACAGACCAGCATGCACAGGACAGAGAATTAGCTAGAGGTGCTTAATAGCTCACCCTGACAATATCTGACAGCAGTTCAAAAGATAGAACATTCATTTTTGCTATTGTTATGCTATGTTACTTAAGATTAAGCTGATAGCTTTGGTGAACTAATTCTTAACTCAGAAGATTAGATGTGCTGTTCTGTAAATTTGAACTCTTTAAATATAAATAAATAGTTTTGGGCTTTTTTTCCAACAGAAAACTACAGTGATTTCACGAATATAAGCCGCGTTGACTATAAGCTGCATCTCTGGGTGTTGGCAAACATTTAGTTCTTTGTCCGTAAATAAGCCGCACCTGAATATAAGCCGTCTGTCGTTCACAGCGAGGACCCGCGTGCAACAAAGTTGCCAAATAGTAACAGAATCGCAGCATGGCGGGGGGATTACTGGCTCGGCTAAGGCTGTGCAGGCTCGGCCTGCTCAGGGCTGCCGACGGGGCCAGGACGGAGCCCACCCTCGCTCCCACGGCGGCGGGCAGGGACAGAGCACCCCCGTTCCCATGGCGGCGGGGGGCAGGGACGGAGCCTGCCTGCTCCCGTGGCAGCGGTAGGGGACAGGAATGGAGCCACCCCTGTTCCCATGGCGGCGGCAGGGGACAGGAATGGAGCCACCCCTGCTCCCATGGCGGCGGTGGGAGACAGGAATGGAGCCACCCCTGCTCCCATGGCGGCGGCGGGAGACAGGAATGGAGCCACCCCTGCTCCCATGGTGGCGGCGGGGGACAGGAATGGAGCCACCCCTGCTCCCATGGCGGCGGCGGGCTGGGATGCAGCCTGCCTGCTCCCATGGCGACAGGTGGGGGCAGGAGTCCCCCGCTTACCCCACAGGCCAAGGGGATGGCAGCACGGGGCCCCCTCGTCTCTCCCTCGGGCTGTGGCAGAGGAGGGAAGGAGGGACCTCCCCCGCCCCCCGTGCTGCC